>LS997564.1:23449051-23450979 GCA_000469685.2 Haemonchus contortus | reverse complement strand
TGTTAGGGAGCCAACAATGATAAAGGGTGTACAACGAATTCCGAAGCTTCCCATTCCAAGTTTTTTGCCAGCCCTTTTTGAATTTTATCATTATCACTATCCTAACAACACCTTTCTAGCCATTAATTTGCATGTTACATTTTTAAACTTTTTGCCTAATCAGCTGTGCGTAACAAAAGCACGTGGACCTGTGGGAGAGGCAATGTATAATGGTATGCTAGTAGGTGATAGCGGTTCATAGTGCAGACTATTTCTGAATGGAACTCTTTGTTTGTAACACAGTATGTAAACACATAAGCTAGTCAAAATTTGCCGTCAACACTCTCTTTGATTACTGTTAGTTTTTCTCTAGAACTCACTCTTTCATTAATATAAACTGAGAGTGTTCCTCACACTAAGAATTTTTAAGTGGTCACATAATTTACTTACGTTGAGCTCTGCTCAGATTACCCTCGATATTAAACTTCTCGGAGTGAAAAAAGGTGATTTTGAAAAGTAAAATTTTGCTAACCTTTTTCAGTAAATCTGCGGCTTCTTTGAGGTCCGAAGGTGGTCCTTCCATCAGCATGATTATCATTTTGAACCGGTGAGGTTCTTCTGCAAATGAGGAAATCAAAAAATATCATAAAACGGAATACTACTTGTAGCATTCATAAAGTGTTGGTCATTATAGCGCACATATCAACAAAAGATAGTTTTTGGGTACTTTTTTCCTTATTCCATACACTTCAGAAGTAGTAATTCATCATCCACACTAGCTTTGTATGAGCAAATTCGAAAAAGATGCGTTAGATTGCGGCATTAATACCTACTGCCCAACACAAGGCAGGGAGGACCCGTTTGTTACTTGTATCAAAGACGACGACATTCGTTCGGCTGGCGCAGCACTCGAAGTGGGTATGTGTACGAACGTGCGCCCGAGGATGCGCGCGGCAAGTTGCGCGGCGAAGTTCTTAATGACTTGGACGACTTTGGCGCCTATCATTTGGGCCCAAATTCCAAATAGAGTGGAACAGGAGGATCATCTGACCCTACTAACCTACACTACTTCGAGTTTGTGCCCCGAAAATTGGGGCCGGCAGTCGTACAAATCGTCACGAACTTCGCCGCGCAATTTGCCGCGCGCACCCTCGGACGCACGTCCGTACCGTCCCCCACACGAAGTCTGTCATGTCTACGCTGCAGTTTCCTAGTTCGAAACCCAAAATATGTTTTCTGGAGACTGGTCTCAGTAGACGTTCAGAAAACTGGATATACATCATTTTTGAAGATTTTGTTTGGACTTTTTCTCGAATGTCTGCAAGGGTCAGGCCATCCTTCCTCTGCGCTAGGTTCAGTGCGCTTTCAAGAAACGCACTTTTCAAGACAGATCGCCGCCTCAGTTTCCTGTCTCGCAAGTTTCCTTACCAAAAAATACAGAACCTCCGAGCTAGAGCTGAAGCATAAATTACTCATGTCAGCTGCAAGATATTGAAAAGAGCTCTTTTTACTTCTCCCACAGCGAGGAAGGCCTGTCTAGCTGTGGAAACTATTCCTAAGAGAAGAGAGAACAATGATGTTAGTTGTATTAACAAGTTACTAGATACAGCAAATGGTGATTCGTTTCGCCACGTGTACTCAGACGAATCACCAGGTGAGTTGACTCCCGTGGGCTCGTCAGTGAGTAAGAGTCAACTCCACCTAGAAAAACTAACCGCATAGTTACATAATTAGTAAAATGATAGAAGTCAAACTACCAACAACAAACAAAAAACATGAAAATTATGAGCAGAGAATTAAACATGATATCACAAATGGGGCCTAAAATATATTAGGTTTGCCTTCCAATTAGCGTGTGATGCTCAGATATATTGGAGCATGCTATCATAAGGCCACCCAATGCAAAGTAGAACTAGAACTACTACCCACTATTACTAAGCCCAGTTTAC
>LS997564.1:23356551-23444051 GCA_000469685.2 Haemonchus contortus | reverse complement strand
TGAACATCAAGCAGTGCTAAACGCTCTTACAGCTTTTGGAGTTCCCCGAAGATACGTGGAAATGATACGAAAGTGCAATACCAGCTGCTTCACCGACGTAAACCTTTATGGAAACCCTACCCGTATCCAAATACGACGCGGAGTCCGACAAGGAGAGGTCATCTCCCCGATGCTGTTTTCTGCTGCTCTAGAGATAGTGATGCAAAACGCCCAAATGCCCTGCGGAATCAACATAGACGGAGAAAGGCTTCAATACCTAATGTTTGCTGACGACATTGTACTCATCGGAAGCGAACCGAGTGCTCTCGAAAACTCATTAAGGATCCTAAGAATCGCTGCTAGCTCTATCGGTCTAGAAATCCATCCAGGAAAAACCAAGTGGATGAAAAACAGTTACGCAAGCGACTACTGTTTACGCATGGAAGACTCAGTCATTGAAGAAGTTTCGTCATACGTATACCTAGGCCAAGCAGTTACAATGGATAACGATTTGACAGTCGAAATAAGTCGTCGTCGCAGGGCAGGCTGGGTGACATTCAACAAGTATCGTGATGTTCTCACTGATAAAAGAATTGATGCCCAAGTCAGAGCCCGTTTGTTTAACACCCATGTCCTGCCGGCACTGGTGTATGGAAGTGAAACATGGAATACAATTTTGAATGAAGAAAGAAGACTGGCATCCACTCAAAGAGCGATGGAACGAGTGATGTGCGGTATCACGTTGATGCATAAAATTCCTGCTCATGAAATTCGAAGCCGCACTGGCGTCAAAGATGTGATCGAAAATATCTATGACTCGAAAAAACGATGGGCAGGACACGTAGCTCGTTTAAATGACAACCGTTGGACATCCCGTGTGACCAATTGGTATCCCCGCGGAGTAAAAAGACCGCAAGGAAGACCCCCAGGCCAGGTGGAGTGATCCTTTCAGAGAACTATTTGGACAGAGATGGCAACAAGTGGCAAGAAACCGAAATGAATGGCATAGATGCGTCCTGCAAGGTTGGAGAAATCACCCTTGAAGAGCGGACATCAAGGTATTCAAGGTATGTATGTATGTATGTATGTATGTATGTATGTATGTATGTATGTATGTATGTATGTATGTATGTATGTATGTATGTATGTATGTATGTATGTATGTATGTATGTATGTATGTATGTATGTATGTATGTATGTATGTATGTATGTATGTATGTATGTATGTATGTATGTATGTATGTATGTATGTATGTATGTATGTATGTATGTATGTATGTATGTATGTATGTATGTATGTATGTATGTATGTATGTATGTATGTATGTATGTATGTATGTATGTATGTATGTATGTATGTATGTATGTATGTATGTATGTATGTATGTATGTATGTATGTATGTATGTATGTATGTATGTATGTATGTATGTATGTATGTATGTATGTATGTATGTATGTATGTATGTATGTATGTATGTATGTATGTATGTATGTATGTATGTATGTATGTATGTATGTATGTATGTATGTATGTATGTATGTATGTATGTATGTATGTATGTATGTATGTATGTATGTATGTATGTATGTATGTATGTATGTATGTATGTATGTATGTATGTATGTATGTATGTATGTATGTATGTATGTATGTATGTATGTATGTATGTATGTATGTATGTATGTATGTATGTATGTATGTATGTATGTATGTATGTATGTATGTATGTATGTATGTATGTATGTATGTATGTATGTATGTATGTATGTATGTATGTATGTATGTATGTATGTATGTATGTATGTATGTATGTATGTATGTATGTATGTATGTATGTATGTATGTATGTATGTATGTATGTATGTATGTATGTATGTATGTATGTATGTATGTATGTATGTATGTATGTATGTATGTATGTATGTATGTATGTATGTATGTATGTATGTATGTATGTATGTATGTATGTATGTATGTATGTATGTATGTATGTATGTATGTATGTATGTATGTATGTATGTATGTATGTATGTATGTATGTATGTATGTATGTATGTATGTATGTATGTATGTATGTATGTATGTATGTATGTATGTATGTATGTATGTATGTATGTATGTATGTATGTATGTTATGTATGTATGTATGTATGTATGTATGTATGTATGTATGTATGTATGTATGTATGTATGTATGTATGTATGTATGTATGTATGTATGTATGTATGTATGTATGTATGTATGTATGTATGTATGTATGTATGTATGTATGTATGTATGTATGTATGTATGTATGTATGTATGTATGTATGTATGTATGTATGTATGTATGTATGTATGTATGTATGTATGTATGTATGTATGTATGTATGTATGTATGTATGTATGTATGTATGTATGTATGTATGTATGTATGTATGTATGTATGTATGTATGTATGTATGTATGTATGTATGTATGTATGTATGTATGTATGTATGTATGTATGTATGTATGTATGTATGTATGTATGTATGTATGTATGTATGTATGTATGTATGTATGTATGTATGTATGTATGTATGTATGTATGTATGTATGTATGTATGTATGTATGTATGTATGTATGTATGTATGTATGTATGTATGTATGTATGTATGTATGTATGTATGTATGTATGTATGTATGTATGTATGTATGTATGTATGTATGTATGTATGTATGTATGTATGTATGTATGTATGTATGTATGTATGTATGTATGTATGTATGTATGTATGTATGTATGTATGTATGTATGTATGTATGTATGTATGTATGTATGTATGTATGTATGTATGTATGTATGTATGTATGTATGTATGTATGTATGTATGTATGTATGTATGTATGTATGTATGTATGTATGTATGTATGTATGTATGTATGTATGTATGTATGTATGTATGTATGTATGTATGTATGTATGTATGTATGTATGTATGTATGTATGTATGTATGTATGTATGTATGTATGTATGTATGTATGTATGTATGTATGTATGTATGTATGTATGTATGTATGTATGTATGTATGTATGTATGTATGTATGTATGTATGTATGTATGTATGTATGTATGTATGTATGTATGTATGTATGTATGTATGTATGTATGTATGTATGTATGTATGTATGTATGTATGTATGTATGTATGTATGTATGTATGTATGTATGTATGTATGTATGTATGTATGTATGTATGTATGTATGTATGTATGTATGTATGTATGTATGTATGTATGTATGTATGTATGTATGTATGTATGTATGTATGTATGTATGTATGTATGTATGTATGTATGTATGTATGTATGTATGTATGTATGTATGTATGTATGTATGTATGTATGTATGTATGTATGTATGTATGTATGTATGTATGTATGTATGTATGTATGTATGTATGTATGTATGTATGTATGTATGTATGTATGTATGTATGTATGTATGTATGTATGTATGTATGTATGTATGTATGTATGTATGTATGTATGTATGTATGTATGTATGTATGTATGTATGTATGTATGTATGTATGTATGTATGTATGTATGTATGTATGTATGTATGTATGTATGTATGTATGTATGTATGTATGTATGTATGTATGTATGTATGTATGTATGTATGTATGTATGTATGTATGTATGTATGTATGTATGTATGTATGTATGTATGTATGTATGTATGTATGTATGTATGTATGTATGTATGTATGTATGTATGTATGTATGTATGTATGTATGTATGTATGTATGTATGTATGTATGTATGTATGTATGTATGTATGTATGTATGTATGTATGTATGTATGTATGTATGTATGTATGTATGTATGTATGTATGTATGTATGTATGTATGTATGTATGTATGTATGTATGTATGTATGTATGTCCATCCCGAGCCCCGTTACCTCAAAGTGGTGGGATGGTGTAAACTCACTCGACGATAAGAACACTCGTTGTTGCCGGACACCGACGTGTCGAGTGAGGCTAAAAACGGGCCCCCTCTTGGACAAGTCCATCTCCGGCAGTGGACCTACCGCTAGTTATGGCTAGGCGGTGAGGGGTCAGTCCAGGCCACCAGCATCTATGAGTAAAGTTGTTCAAGAAGTACCCTCAGTCCCGTGCGGCCACCGTCCTTCCCGGCAGAGAGGACAACGGCAGAGGGGGAGAAATCTCACGGCGAGCGATCTGCCGAGCTGTTTTCTGAACATTGCTACCATCAACGTACGAGGTCTTACTAGTGATTCCGCGGTTGATCAGTTGGTTTCCGAATTGGACAAATGTGCGGTAGACGTGGCATGTGTGCAAGAAACGTTGAGATTTGAAGCAGGAACATGGAAATGGCACACCGGTCACGAAGTCATGCTGGGAGCTGGATCAAAGAACGGTAAAGTTGGAGGAGTCGGATTCATCATCGCGCCGCATTTGGCAACGAAGATCACTCACTGTGAAATCTTTTCTGAACGGATCGCGATGCTAGTGCTTGAACTGGATGGAGGGAGCACGATAAAGTTGCTGTCAGTATATGCACCCACCGGAGCTTATGGTGATGATACTGTAGAGGAATTTTATGATGAGCTCGAGAATACAGTAAACGGCCCCCCGAAAGGAACATATGTTATTTGTGCTGGCGATTATAATGCCCACCTTGGTCGAGGAGAATCTGGAGAGAATTTTGTCGGGCCACACGGAACTCCAGGACGCAACAGTCGAGGAGAAACACTGGCTCAGTTTTGTGAAAGAACTCGGCTGTCGGTAGCTAACACATACTTCCAAAAACGCCTGGGTCGTCGATGGACTTATCATACTCCAAACAGGCAGATGTTCCACGAAATTGATTTCATCTTGACGAACTGTTTACGACTTTTTCACAACGTTGGCGTCATCGGAGAATCACGCTTCAACATCGGATCAGATCATCGTTTAGTACGGGCAACGATAGCAATAAAGCCAAAAGAAGAGCGGAAGAGACTAGCTGCATATCACTCCAAACGAATACGATATGAGCTTAATGAAGAAACACTGAAAACGCTAGCGGCAACTGTAGATTTTACTGGAGGTTCAGGAAATGTCCATACGAGATACGAAAAAGTAACTTCCGCCATCCGAACTGTTGTCAAAGATGCGTCACAACGTGTAAAGAGTAAACCACGCGAGCGGTTGAGCGAGGTCACTTTGCAGATGTTGGCCACACGGAAGGAACTAGGCAAAACTATGACCCCTGTGGCTCGTATCGTGCTCAATAAAGCTATACGAGTTAGAGTCAAAAATGACTACCGGGAATATGCTGCACGTAGAGCAAGAGAAGCGGCTGAGAAAGCGACGAGCATCAAAAGAACATTTATAAGTACTCGCTTGAAGACCACCACTCCGGAATGCCTGAGGAAAGCAGATGGCACTGTCCTGCGGAACCGCAAGGATATAGAAGAAGAAATCCGGACCTTTTTCCAGGACTTGTTTTCTTCCAAAATACACGTAGAAGCGTACTCGGAACCATCAGAAGGCGAGAACGATAAACCCGACAAAGAAGAATGGAGAGTCCTCGAATCAGAAGTGATGCAAGCCATTCGTCAAATGAAAAGCGGAAAAGCACCCGGACCAGACCAAATACGGCCAGAACATTTGAAGTGCCTGAAGGAAGTTCTCGCGAGGCCTTTAGCTGACCTATTCACGGAAATGCTCGACTCAGGAATCGTTCCGAAAGATTGGCTCAGCTCCCACACTATCCTGATACACAAGAAAGGGGCGCGTGACATCCTGGCCAATTATCGCCCGATAGCACTTCTCTCAACAATGCTCAAGGTCTTCTCACGCATAATCCTGAATCGAATTCGTCACATCCTGAATATGAATACGGGTAAAGAGCAGGCCGGCTTTCGTGAAGGTTTTTCCACTATCGACCAAATCCACGTAATTTCTCAGTTGACGGAAAGATGTCGAGAATACCGTATTCCTCTGTGTTATCTCTTCATCGACTTCAAGAAGGCTTTCGATACAGTTGAACATCAAGCAGTGCTAAACGCTCTTACAGCTTTTGGAGTTCCCCGAAGATACGTGGAAATGATACGAAAGTGCAATACCAGCTGCTTCACCGACGTAAACCTTTATGGAAACCCTACCCGTATCCAAATACGACGCGGAGTCCGACAAGGAGAGGTCATCTCCCCGATGCTGTTTTCTGCTGCTCTAGAGATAGTGATGCAAAACGCCCAAATGCCCTGCGGAATCAACATAGACGGAGAAAGGCTTCAATACCTAATGTTTGCTGACGACATTGTACTCATCGGAAGCGAACCGAGTGCTCTCGAAAACTCATTAAGGATCCTAAGAATCGCTGCTAGCTCTATCGGTCTAGAAATCCATCCAGGAAAAACCAAGTGGATGAAAAACAGTTACGCAAGCGACTACTGTTTACGCATGGAAGACTCAGTCATTGAAGAAGTTTCGTCATACGTATACCTAGGCCAAGCAGTTACAATGGATAACGATTTGACAGTCGAAATAAGTCGTCGTCGCAGGGCAGGCTGGGTGACATTCAACAAGTATCGTGATGTTCTCACTGATAAAAGAATTGATGCCCAAGTCAGAGCCCGTTTGTTTAACACCCATGTCCTGCCGGCACTGGTGTATGGAAGTGAAACATGGAATACAATTTTGAATGAAGAAAGAAGACTGGCATCCACTCAAAGAGCGATGGAACGAGTGATGTGCGGTATCACGTTGATGCATAAAATTCCTGCTCATGAAATTCGAAGCCGCACTGGCGTCAAAGATGTGATCGAAAATATCTATGACTCGAAAAAAACGATGGGCAGGACACGTAGCTCGTTTAAATGACAACCGTTGGACATCCCGTGTGACCAATTGGTATCCCCGCGGAGTAAAAAGACCGCAAGGAAGACCCCCAGCCAGGTGGAGTGATCCTTTCAGAGAACTATTTGGACAGAGATGGCAACAAGTGGCAAGAAACCGAAATGAATGGCATAGATGCGTCCTGCAAGGTTGGAGAAATCACCCTTGAAGAGCGGACATCAAGGTATTCAAGGTATGTATGTATGTATGTATGTATGTATGTATGTATGTATGTATGTATGTATGTATGTATGTATGTATGTATGTATGTATGTATGTATGTATGTATGTATGTATGTATGTATGTATGTATGTATGTATGTATGTATGTATGTATGTATGTATGTATGTATGTATGTATGTATGTATGTATGTATGTATGTATGTATGTATGTATGTATGTATGTATGTATGTATGTATGTATGTATGTATGTATGTATGTATGTATGTATGTATGTATGTATGTATGTATGTATGTATGTATGTATGTATGTATGTATGTATGTATGTATGTATGTATGTATGTATGTATGTATGTATGTATGTATGTATGTATGTATGTATGTATGTATGTATGTATGTATGTATGTATGTATGTATGTATGTATGTATGTATGTATGTATGTATGTATGTATGTATGTATGTATGTATGTATGTATGTATGTATGTATGTATGTATGTATGTATGTATGTATGTATGTATGTATGTATGTATGTATGTATGTATGTATGTATGTATGTATGTATGTATGTATGTATGTATGTATGTATGTATGTATGTATGTATGTATGTATGTATGTATGTATGTATGTATGTATGTATGTATGTATGTATGTATGTATGTATGTATGTATGTATGTATGTATGTATGTATGTATGTATGTATGTATGTATGTATGTATGTATGTATGTATGTATGTATGTATGTATGTATGTATGTATGTATGTATGTATGTATGTATGTATGTATGTATGTATGTATGTATGTATGTATGTATGTATGTATGTATGTATGTATGTATGTATGTATGTATGTATGTATGTATGTATGTATGTATGTATGTATGTATGTATGTATGTATGTATGTATGTATGTATGTATGTATGTATGTATGTATGTATGTATGTATGTATGTATGTATGTATGTATGTATGTATGTATGTATGTATGTATGTATGTATGTATGTATGTATGTATGTATGTATGTATGTATGTATGTATGTATGTATGTATGTATGTATGTATGTATGTATGTATGTATGTATGTATGTATGTATGTATGTATGTATGTATGTATGTATGTATGTATGTATGTATGTATGTATGTATGTATGTATGTATGTATGTATGTATGTATGTATGTATGTATGTATGTATGTATGTATGTATGTATGTATGTATGTATGTATGTATGTATGTATGTATGTATGTATGTATGTATGTATGTATGTATGTATGTATGTATGTATGTATGTATGTATGTATGTATGTATGTATGTATGTATGTATGTATGTATGTATGTATGTATGTATGTATGTATGTATGTATGTATGTATGTATGTATGTATGTATGTATGTATGTATGTATGTATGTATGTATGTATGTATGTATGTATGTATGTATGTATGTATGTATGTATGTATGTATGTATGTATGTATGTATGTATGTATGTATGTATGTATGTATGTATGTATGTATGTATGTATGTATGTATGTATGTATGTATGTATGTATGTATGTATGTATGTATGTATGTATGTATGTATGTATGTATGTATGTATGTATGTATGTATGTATGTATGTATGTATGTATGTATGTATGTATGTATGTATGTATGTATGTATGTATGTATGTATGTATGTATGTATGTATGTATGTATGTATGTATGTATGTATGTATGTATGTATGTATGTATGTATGTATGTATGTATGTATGTATGTATGTATGTATGTATGTATGTATGTATGTATGTATGTATGTATGTATGTATGTATGTATGTATGTATGTATGTATGTATGTATGTATGTATGTATGTATGTATGTATGTATGTATGTATGTATGTATGTATGTATGTATGTATGTATGTATGTATGTATGTATGTATGTATGTATGTATGTATGTATGTATGTATGTATGTATGTATGTATGTATGTATGTATGTATGTATGTATGTATGTATGTATGTATGTATGTATGTATGTATGTATGTATGTATGTATGTATGTATGTATGTATGTATGTATGTATGTATGTATGTATGTATGTATGTATGTATGTATGTATGTATGTATGTATGTATGTATGTATGTATGTATGTATGTATGTATGTATGTATGTATGTATGTATGTATGTATGTATGTATGTATGTATGTATGTATGTATGTATGTATGTATGTATGTATGTATGTATGTATGTATGTATGTATGTATGTATGTATGTATGTATGTATGTATGTATGTATGTATGTATGTATGTATGTATGTATGTATGTATGTATGTATGTATGTATGTATGTATGTATGTATGTATGTATGTATGTATGTATGTATGTATGTATGTATGTATGTATGTATGTATGTATGTATGTATGTATGTATGTATGTATGTATGTATGTATGTATGTATGTATGTATGTATGTATGTATGTATGTATGTATGTATGTATGTATGTATGTATGTATGTATGTATGTATGTATGTATGTATGTATGTATGTATGTATGTATGTATGTATGTATGTATGTATGTATGTATGTATGTATGTATGTATGTATGTATGTATGTATGTATGTATGTATGTATGTATGTATGTATGTATGTATGTATGTATGTATGTATGTATGTATGTATGTATGTATGTATGTATGTATGTATGTATGTATGTATGTATGTATGTATGTATGTATGTATGTATGTATGTATGTATGTATGTATGTATGTATGTATGTATGTATGTATGTATGTATGTATGTATGTATGTATGTATGTATGTATGTATGTATGTATGTATGTATGTATGTATGTATGTATGTATGTATGTATGTATGTATGTATGTATGTATGTATGTATGTATGTATGTATGTATGTATGTATGTATGTATGTATGTATGTATGTATGTATGTATGTATGTATGTATGTATGTATGTATGTATGTATGTATGTATGTATGTATGTATGTATGTATGTATGTATGTATGTATGTATGTATGTATGTATGTATGTATGTATGTATGTATGTATGTATGTATGTATGTATGTATGTATGTATGTATGTATGTATGTATGTATGTATGTATGTATGTATGTATGTATGTATGTATGTATGTATGTATGTATGTATGTATGTATGTATGTATGTATGTATGTATGTATGTATGTATGTATGTATGTATGTATGTATGTATGTATGTATGTATGTATGTATGTATGTATGTATGTATGTATGTATGTATGTATGTATGTATGTATGTATGTATGTATGTATGTATGTATGTATGTATGTATGTATGTATGTATGTATGTATGTATGTATGTATGTATGTATGTATGTATGTATGTATGTATGTATGTATGTATGTATGTATGTATGTATGTATGTATGTATGTATGTATGTATGTATGTATGTATGTATGTATGTATGTATGTATGTATGTATGTATGTATGTATGTATGTATGTATGTATGTATGTATGTATGTATGTATGTATGTATGTATGTATGTATGTATGTATGTATGTATGTATGTATGTATGTATGTATGTATGTATGTATGTATGTATGTATGTATGTATGTATGTATGTATGTATGTATGTATGTATGTATGTATGTATGTATGTATGTATGTATGTATGTATGTATGTATGTATGTATGTATGTATGTATGTATGTATGTATGTATGTATGTATGTATGTATGTATGTATGTATGTATGTATGTATGTATGTATGTATGTATGTATGTATGTATGTATGTATGTATGTATGTATGTATGTATGTATGTATGTATGTATGTATGTATGTATGTATGTATGTATGTATGTATGTATGTATGTATGTATGTATGTATGTATGTATGTATGTATGTATGTATGTATGTATGTATGTATGTATGTATGTATGTATGTATGTATGTATGTATGTATGTATGTATGTATGTATGTATGTATGTATGTATGTATGTATGTATGTATGTATGTATGTATGTATGTATGTATGTATGTATGTATGTATGTATGTATGTATGTATGTATGTATGTATGTATGTATGTATGTATGTATGTATGTATGTATGTATGTATGTATGTATGTATGTATGTATGTATGTATGTATGTATGTATGTATGTATGTATGTATGTATGTATGTATGTATGTATGTATGTATGTATGTATGTATGTATGTATGTATGTATGTATGTATGTATGTATGTATGTATGTATGTATGTATGTATGTATGTATGTATGTATGTATGTATGTATGTATGTATGTATGTATGTATGTATGTATGTATGTATGTATGTATGTATGTATGTATGTATGTATGTATGTATGTATGTATGTATGTATGTATGTATGTATGTATGTATGTATGTATGTATGTATGTATGTATGTATGTATGTATGTATGTATGTATGTATGTATGTATGTATGTATGTATGTATGTATGTATGTATGTATGTATGTATGTATGTATGTATGTATGTATGTATGTATGTATGTATGTATGTATGTATGTATGTATGTATGTATGTATGTATGTATGTATGTATGTATGTATGTATGTATGTATGTATGTATGTATGTATGTATGTATGTATGTATGTATGTATGTATGTATGTATGTATGTATGTATGTATGTATGTATGTATGTATGTATGTATGTATGTATGTATGTATGTATGTATGTATGTATGTATGTATGTATGTATGTATGTATGTATGTATGTATGTATGTATGTATGTATGTATGTATGTATGTATGTATGTATGTATGTATGTATGTATGTATGTATGTATGTATGTATGTATGTATGTATGTATGTATGTATGTATGTATGTATGTATGTATGTATGTATGTATGTATGTATGTATGTATGTATGTATGTATGTATGTATGTATGTATGTATGTATGTATGTATGTATGTATGTATGTATGTATGTATGTATGTATGTATGTATGTATGTATGTATGTATGTATGTATGTATGTATGTATGTATGTATGTATGTATGTATGTATGTATGTATGTATGTATGTATGTATGTATGTATGTATGTATGTATGTATGTATGTATGTATGTATGTATGTATGTATGTATGTATGTATGTATGTATGTATGTATGTATGTATGTATGTATGTATGTATGTATGTATGTATGTATGTATGTATGTATGTATGTATGTATGTATGTATGTATGTATGTATGTATGTATGTATGTATGTATGTATGTATGTATGTATGTATGTATGTATGTATGTATGTATGTATGTATGTATGTATGTATGTATGTATGTATGTATGTATGTATGTATGTATGTATGTATGTATGTATGTATGTATGTATGTATGTATGTATGTATGTATGTATGTATGTATGTATGTATGTATGTATGTATGTATGTATGTATGTATGTATGTATGTATGTATGTATGTATGTATGTATGTATGTATGTATGTATGTATGTATGTATGTATGTATGTATGTATGTATGTATGTATGTATGTATGTATGTATGTATGTATGTATGTATGTATGTATGTATGTATGTATGTATGTATGTATGTATGTATGTATGTATGTATGTATGTATGTATGTATGTATGTATGTATGTATGTATGTATGTATGTATGTATGTATGTATGTATGTATGTATGTATGTATGTATGTATGTATGTATGTATGTATGTATGTATGTATGTATGTATGTATGTATGTATGTATGTATGTATGTATGTATGTATGTATGTATGTATGTATGTATGTATGTATGTATGTATGTATGTATGTATGTATGTATGTATGTATGTATGTATGTATGTATGTATGTATGTATGTATGTATGTATGTATGTATGTATGTATGTATGTATGTATGTATGTATGTATGTATGTATGTATGTATGTATGTATGTATGTATGTATGTATGTATGTATGTATGTATGTATGTATGTATGTATGTATGTATGTATGTATGTATGTATGTATGTATGTATGTATGTATGTATGTATGTATGTATGTATGTATGTATGTATGTATGTATGTATGTATGTATGTATGTATGTATGTATGTATGTATGTATGTATGTATGTATGTATGTATGTATGTATGTATGTATGTATGTATGTATGTATGTATGTATGTATGTATGTATGTATGTATGTATGTATGTATGTATGTATGTATGTATGTATGTATGTATGTATGTATGTATGTATGTATGTATGTATGTATGTATGTATGTATGTATGTATGTATGTATGTATGTATGTATGTATGTATGTATGTATGTATGTATGTATGTATGTATGTATGTATGTATGTATGTATGTATGTATGTATGTATGTATGTATGTATGTATGTATGTATGTATGTATGTATGTATGTATGTATGTATGTATGTATGTATGTATGTATGTATGTATGTATGTATGTATGTATGTATGTATGTATGTATGTATGTATGTATGTATGTAT
Source organism: Haemonchus contortus (assembly GCA_000469685.2). Taxonomy (NCBI): domain Eukaryota; kingdom Metazoa; phylum Nematoda; class Chromadorea; order Rhabditida; family Trichostrongylidae; genus Haemonchus; species Haemonchus contortus. The sequence goes on along the minus strand of LS997564.1, from coordinate 23,430,462 downwards.
GTATGTATGTATGTATGTATGTATGTATGTATGTATGTATGTATGTATGTATGTATGTATGTATGTATGTATGTATGTATGTATGTATGTATGTATGTATGTATGTATGTATGTATGTATGTATGTATGTATGTATGTATGTATGTATGTATGTATGTATGTATGTATGTATGTATGTATGTATGTATGTATGTATGTGTGTATGTATGTATGTATGTATGTATGTATGTATGTATGTATGTATGTATGTATGTATGTATGTATGTATGTATGTATGTATGTATGTATGTATGTATGTATGTATGTATGTATGTATGTATGTATGTATGTATGTATGTATGTATGTATGTATGTATGTATGTTTGTTTGTTTGTTTGTTTGTTTGTTTGTTTGTTTGCATGTTTGTTTGTGTGTGTATGTATGTACAGTACCGCTCAGAGAATTTAGCCGAACGCTTTAAAGCTTTGGTGTAACTTTTTCCTTGGTGAAGAAATTCGCCCGAAATTTTGATATGTTTAATCAATTTAATATTATAACTTCACACTATCCAACACTATTTGACTGCGAGGCAGCAATGTACACGATACAGCAATAGCAGCGCTTTAGGTCTACGGGGACAGAGGTTATGAATTTCTGGTCAGACACGCACACACACTTACACACACATACACACACAAACACACAGACATTAGCGCGTTATAGGATACTTATTTCTAATTCTGTACTATCGGTTCTTCTACTAGAAAACATGAAACCCAATGGTGGCTAGCATAGATTAGCTAATATTTTTCGAGGCAAATATTTGAGAGTTCCATTATATTTCTTGTGGTTTAGTTGGTTTGAATTTGAAAATGTATTAGTAAAATGAGTCTCATACCCGACTTTTCATGGTGGTGGTCACCTCCATCGGAGACCTTCATAGGAGGACACAGAACCACGCTTTTCAATGAAGCACCACCACATCTAATCAATAACATGGTACGTACGTCTTTATGGCTTACTTCACGTGGCCCCATTAGAGCTCTTCGCGCACGCAGCATCGTTTCGGTACCTTTCTGTTGAGATGGACCAAATAAATTTGCAGTAGACCACGGTTTCACCATGAATTATAGCAAACCTCTTTACTATGGCAAAAAACCCCCTTCGAGATTGAGAATTCACCTCACAAGTCAACAATTTACTTGTCAAACGTTCAAAATAAGAATACCTTCAAATTTTTTGATCTTAGTAACTGCAATCCTCCTGTAAACGTGCATAATTGAACATTTCTTCACTTACTCTACGTATAAATTTTTTTTCTTCCGTTATGATGGTAGGCATGATGTTTTAGCGCGTTTTATCCGATGACCTCATTATATTGACGCGTGAATCGCACCACACCCTAAGAAAGGCTATCAATGTGTCGTTCCACTCTTCTTCATCGCTGAGAAACATTGTCCACCACGCGATTGAGATCGACTCAGTCGCGAGTTAGAAAATGTGACTGACGAAAAGGTAACCCTAAAAAACCAACCGTAGCTCGAGCATGTGAACCGCGAATACATTAACGTTGCAGAAATATGTCACCGGCTTTATGGATTTGGACCACACTTTGCAAACATGCTCTTGCACTTCCATATTTTTGGCGTGCTGCTTCAGAATTGGCGAACGAATGGCTTAGTCTCCAGCTCTGAGTGTATTCTAACAGTGTTCAGCAGTCGTTCCTGTCAATTAACTCAGCACAGTTAGGAATAGACCTACTCATCACTACATTTTTTTTGAGTTTGCACGCACCAATCCAAGGCTTTGATTAAAGGAAGCTCTAAATTGAATTCAAGAGTTAGAACTATACCCAACACCCTGAAAACAAAACTCAAGGATTCCTATGATATTAGGTTGTCGGAAAAGTATTTGCGCATTTTGGTTCCCATGTTGTGAAATCTTTGGGGATTGCTCTAGAGCCCTCACTGCGGAATATGTGTAAGTGCAGGTCAATGCGCTCTCCACACCATATCTGCCGTAGCATTTCTCAACGATATGGCTGCAAGAATCGCTCTCGACTCAAAGCTAGTCAGACTATCTTTTCTTCATAAGGTGAAAAAGACGTTCATCCAAATTGGGCGACAGGGGGAATAGGCGATGCGATAGGACCATTCATTGTCTCTAATAGCACATCAGGAAGTTGGTACAAGAAGTTAAAAAATGGCCACTTTGACTGGACCGAATAACCACGATTTAGGAGACTAGCTGACCTTAATGATGACTATCTCCTGAAGCTGGTTGAAGAAGATTCTAAGTTTAGTACCCATCAGCTGAAACAGGAGCTCATAGCCATCACGACACAACAGCTGTCCATTTGCATCGCCTTGGAAAGTCTTGGAGATTCGGAGATATGGATACGTTTTGATCTGGGTGGTCACGACCTCCAAATGAAGAGGGATTCATGCCTAAACTTGATGACTTTCCGACGCACCTTCGCATGGCTGGAAGACTTAATCACTGGCGACGAGAGTGTGTTCCCTACTTAAAATACACAAGGAAGCGCCAGTGGCTTAGATGCGTAGAGCATGGAATCCCGAACTCCAAAATAGAATTCCTGCCTCAGAAGGCAATGCCAAGCGTTTGAAGCCATTCAACAGGATTGTTCACTGGGACTTTCTACCACCAAACTCAGCTGTCAGCACTGAAGCCCAGTGTGCTCTGTGGACCAGATTGCTGCAGCTCTAGGAGAGAACTCGGGAAAGTCTATTTTCTCCACGACAGTGCTCGCCCACACTTCTCGAAGGAGACCCAGAAGAAGCTTCAAAGCCCGAGATGGCATGTTATGGCCCACCCACCGTATTCACCACACTTAACTCCAACGGATTATCATCTGCTCCTGTCGCTGTCGGACCATCCGGAAAATAAGTTCAATTATGTGAATCAACTCGAAACGTACATTGACGAGTTTTCCTCCTCGAAACCTCAGGAACTCTACGCAAGCAGGAACCACAAGTTGCCTGGTGAATGGCAATACCTTGTCGATAATGATGGTGCATATATTTGTTAATTGTTAGTTATTGTGAAGGAAAAAAATAAATTCACTTTTCCGACAACCTAATACTATCACAGTGATATGGAAAATTCAAAACAGCTAACTGTAAGGACATTCATTCATGAAACCACACGGATACAGCGCTTGAAGAATTTGGGTTTTATATTTTGGTATTAACTTGGTTTCCACATTAACAGTGTCGTACAGTACATGTTTTCCATATATTTAATAACAAAGTAGTATTCAAGCTAACAAAAATAACTCAAGGGAAAATGACTAACGAATACTATAACGTGGCAGAGGAAAATTTTACCAGCAAAAAGTAATGCAGTCAAATAGATCAAACCTTACTGAGCTCTTTATTCACTATAACTCTATCAATCGGCAGCGATCCAAAGACATTAGTAACTTGATAATTCAAAAACGACTAGGTGAGAAGATGGACATATATTTGAAAAAAACAGCATTGCATTAGCACTTCACTTCTATCGAGGATGTTTTTGTCACAACAAGGACTTAGACAACACAAAAGCTTTGGAACGTAGTCGACTGGTTAATATAAATGCGACTGGATCGATTGCCCTACGAAACTATTCTTTGAAGTAACCGAAATTGAAACGCAGTTGCTCGAAAAATATAAATGTGAGGACTGTATGTGGCGCAAGTCTGACCCATGCTGGAACGAATCCTTTGAAGAATCCAGCCGGTCCAAGTTTAGCTGTGTAGAAGAAACAGTCAACGATGCCCTGAAAGTTTTCATTCATAAAAGGGCTGCTATAAAATATTTGAAGACGAATAAAGGAACCTACTTTGCTGTACAACACCACAAATATGGCCTAATACTTTGAAATAGTGATACCCCAATTACGTCAGTACTGAAGATATTCATGCAATTAGCTTTTCCTTATTTATATTAGTGCCTCTCATTGGCTTGAAAGTGCTATACATTTGTAGCTGTAGGAAATCCTGAGAAAAAGCTTGAATTGGCACGTGGCCCGCATTCTAGCAATTCTAAGCAGCTCAAGCTCTTTTGGTCAGCGACCATTGCAACCTCTAACTATTCGAGAGCTTCACCAAGAGGGTTAACATAGGAAACTGCCGGGTAAAATTGTCGAACGTGATACTTGGCCTGGAAACGGCCTGGTTACAAGCGCGAGAGGCGAAGAGGCCACCCCTCAACATCAGGCCCGAACGGAAGGCATCAAAAGCCCTAACTCGAAGACAGGTTCTTTCACTGGAAGATGATTCGAATGTTGTTCGCCCTATGCTTTTTTTCGAGTAAAAGAACCTTCATAACCTAGGATGATTAGCCGTTTTTCGAAACATCCCTTTGATGCAACTAGTAGATACAGGGTATCTAATCGTGCTTTATTGTCTTCACCTCAATATTTGTACATTTAATTACCGTTGCCATATTTCGTGTATTTGTTACTGACCTCATGTAGTTGACCTCATTGCCTATGACCCAGCTACCTATTTTGCAATCAATATGTTTTGTGATCCTGTTATGGCTGTACTTGTTATGCCTATCCTATGATCTGTTTCGAAATGGTACTGTATCCCACCGTACTGCCGCTATACAGTGCGTTTCAAAAGTATGTGCACACCTAACATTTTGTTTTTTTGGGAATACCATTGCTTTCTGTAACCTCTGACCTTCACCATTCAATTCCTTGTGTGCGATAACCTACGATCACTTTCTATGAGAAACCATCGTATTTGCTAACACAATTTTTTATTAAAGAAAAATTCTTCTTTGTTTCAGAAGTATGTGCACACTTAGCAAAAAACAAAAATATAACCGAGATCAGTAATCAATAGGGCCTCCTAAATTTCTATGTAGGTGATCGACTACGAGGAATCGTTTGAGAATGGTTTCGTTACGGTAGGTTCCTTAGTTACCTCTGAAATGAAAATTTTTGAGTGTGCACATACCTTTGAAACGGCAACTGGCCGCTCTTTTTCATGTATAGCTATTAGGTTGAGTCATAAGTCCTCGGACAAAATGATAGTGATGAATTCTAGCGATCATAACCCTATTAAAGAGGTGACGAATATGAACGTGCGAAGCATCGTTAGATAGAGTATGGAAAGCTCTTCCAAACGCATACTGGAGAAGGCATCTAACTGTTTCCTTTCCAGCAACTGTGCCTCATGATTACAAGCCGTCGCAACCCCACATCCGCAACACCATCATATTTATTTTTTTATGTGGCCATGAACCCGCGGCAATCGATAGAGGTATGAACGACGTCTACGAACAGGAGGTGGACAATTCACAAGTGGCACCAGAAGTTCGCATCGGGCGACTATTCCGTCGAAAATGAAGACCGTCTGGGACGCTCGATGAAGTTGGATTTGAAGGTGCTGCGGAGCCAGGTGGAAGCCGATCCGTATCAAACTACTCGTGAACTGGCAGCCACCCTTGGGGAGTCAGTCCACACTTCTTCGTGAATTGAAGTCAATCGACAAGGTGCGAAAGCTCGATCCATAGATGCCTCATGCTTTGAAGCAGTATGACATAGACCGCCGCAACGACGTGGCACTTTCTCTCCTCACGCTCAAGGGCACCACACGTGGTTCGAGTACCTAGTCACCAGAGGTGGGAAGTAGAAGTAGACTCTAACGTTCACCGGGGTGCTCAATGGATTGACAAAGGTGCGCATGCAGAAGACTTCCCCAAACCCAACGTACACGCCAAAGAGGTTATGCTCTGATTCTGGTGGAGCGCTCTCCGTGTCGAATACTGTGAGCTGCTAGACGAAGGATGCACAGTGACCGCCTACGTCTACATTACGCAACTGAGGAAATTGAAGGCGAATCCCGAAGCTACACGTCCACAGTAGCACAAAGTTCACTTCCAGCACGACAGCGCTCGCCCTCACATTGCAAGAACGACCAAAACTGAGCTGACGAATTTCGGTAGGACAAGCTTACCCCACCAACCATGTTCCTCAGACTTGGATCCCTCGGATTACCACCTTTTTCCTCATCTTCAACGTCATCTGGATGGTCAGGACTTTCAAACCCGCGACGACATCAAAATGGCACTGGTGCAGTTCTCCAAGGGTCAGCTTCCAGCGTTCTAAAGCAAGGACCTCTACGATCTGCCCAAGCATTGGCAAAAGACCGTCGATGCCAATGGGGCATGTTTCAACTGATTCGCTATTGTCGTTTGAAAATTGTAAGATAAATATTATCATTGCCAATTTGTCCGAGGACTTATGACTCAACCTAATAGATTCATTCGAGACCCTAGCAGCTATCGCTCACAACCTATTCCTGGTCGTCCACATATTTTGACTGCTCGGGACAACAGGAGAATAACCCGTCTTGTGGCGAATACTTCTTTGTCTGCGAGTCAGATCCGAGCTCAAATGGGTTTATCAGTCTCCGTACACCCGTTCGACGTTCTATCCGCTTCAACGAGTATATCACACGAGAGACGATGAAGAAGGCTACTCGACTCAATACTCGCCACAGGCTGACAAGGCTGGAGTTTGCTCGTAGGAACATGGCAACATCATGGGACAAGGTACGGTTGTTCGAGAATTTTCAGGATTTTCCTATTTTTAGAACAAACAACATGTTGTACCCATTCTGTTCTTGGGTGATCTCTTCTGATAAAAAGAAGTTCAATCTCGATGGGCCGGATGGATTTCGTCATTACTGGAGGGACCTTCGCCGAGATCCAGTTGTGTTTACGTGAAGAAATTCCGGAGGAGGCTTTTTGATGGTCTCGGCGAGCAAACTCCAGCCCTGTCAGCTTGTAGTGAGTTTGAGTCGAGAAGCATACTTCATCGTCTCTCGTGTGATATACTCGTTGAAGCGGATAGAACTCGAACGGGTGTACGGAGACTGATAAACCCGTCTGAGCTCGCATCTGACCCACAGACAAAGAAATATTCGCCACAAGAAGGGCTATTCTTCTGTCGTCCCAAGCAGTCAAAATACGTGGACGGCCAGGGATAGGTTGTGAGCGATAGCTGCTAGGGTCTAGAATGAATCTAGCAATGTAGAAAAAGTGCGGCCCAGTTGCCGTTTCAAAGGTATGTGGCCACTCAAAATTTTCGTTCCAAAGGTAACTAAGAAACCTACCGTAACGAAACCATTCTCAAACAATTCCTCGTAGTCGATAACCTTTGCAGGAATTTAGGAGGCCCTATTGGTTTCTGATCTGGGTTATATTTTTGTTTTTCGCAAAGTGTGCACATACTTTCGAAACGAAGAAGGGTTTTGTTTTTAATAAAAATTGTGTTAGCAAATACGATGGTTTCTCAGAGGAAGTGATCGAAGGTTATCGCATACAAGGAATTGAATCGTGAAGGTCACAGGTTATAGAAAGCAATGGTATTCCCAAAAGAACAAAATGTTGGGTGTGCACATACTTTTGAAACGCACTTATAAGGCGGTTGATCCGCCTTGATCGGTTCATCCCTGCTTCGTCTCATTGTCGAGGGGCAGTTTCCTCTTTTTTCTCTAATCGCTTAATAATGCTTCCATATCTGGACCGTCTACCCTTGGAGAACCATCGACCGGCGCAACTTACGCGACATAGGAGACGAGCCAAAGAAAGTGGATAATCGTCATAACCCAGGTCTCTGGAAGGCGTGAACCTGCCATTTGTGTAAGGCAGCTAGCAAAACTTTGAGGATGGGAGGTGCATACTGATCGACGAAAGCATCTTGGTCTCCTCATAAGTGTCACAAGACAGTTTCGAGGGGAACCTCAACACATGATTGGAGACCTATCGGCTAGTTTCGCAAGCGCCAAGTAGGGTGTCAGTATATCGTAACGCTTGTCTGTGATCAAAAGAGACTGGAAGCTTCCAAAACATCACGCGCTCATAGCCGTCACCTTTACTGAATATCTTGTAACTTTATTGATTGGCTACAGCTCATAGCCTTGTTTAAAGTATTCATAACGTTACTAATTCTGCCTTTTCTTTCGCATGACAGAACTACCTAAACCACCGCGATATGAACAAGCTCCCTACTAATGACAGTCCTTTGAAGGCACACTTTATGATAACTCTGGGGTATCGGAAAATGGAAGTCCAGAATAGTGTAAAATAGGAATGACGACAGTAGTCACAGGGAAAGGTTGGACGAGTTCTTCAAATAAGCGCGCCATCGCATACAGCTGTCTCCAGTAAGGTGCCTGCGAGCAAGGTGTGGGTGTCGGTGCGAATTTTGCAACCTCTATAGCTTTTGCAACTCTTAAGAAGTCGTCCGCTTCAGGAATGTTTATCGCACAAGCACGGTTCTCCAGCTCTTTCTACGTTCTATTTTGGCCATTTTCCGACCCGACAGCGTCCCATGGCTAATTTGAGGGATCATAGGTTCACAATAAACAGAATTCTTAAAAACCATTTTTTCGTGAATTGTACCTCACACTACTTACGTATACGTATTACTTATCATTGGATTGATGGATCGGATCGCACTGGTATTATGAACATGATTTCATCGTGAGAAAGTGTCTTGTCATTTCACGCACTGTATAACGTCGTGGCTAATATTGAAAAACTCCAAAATCAGAGGAGGACTTAATCCGTAGTGGAAGTGTTCATCGGAACGGCACTTAACACGATAGTAAAGCCAGCAGGCGAAAAACGAAAAATGAGAAACTGCAGCTGAGAGCAAGTCCTCGCCATATCACCTCTTTAGTTCCTCGTAGTGGAAGATTTTGGTTTTGCATTTATTCTGAGCCAGCTTAAATCATTTAAACACCTATAACCTCGCTGCTAACCTTGAATTGTCCGGGAGGTGCGTTCATCAAACGAGTCTTCATTACATCTAAAGGCTGCGTCAACATCGTGGCAATACTGGCCTAAATTTTATTTTGAATTTGCGTGAATGGTGAATGGACAAGAGAAAGAAGAAAATAACAAATAAAAAGGAATGAAAAACGAACCGCACAAAAGCTGCTTGAGAAGTGTGTGTAAAGATTGTCTTTAGCGATTCCGCTTTCAATTAGCATCTGCTTAATTTGATCATAAAAGGATAGTTGACCGATAGTCATCAGAACTGCTCTTGAGGTTGCCATTGTCGCGCCTTAAACAGCTCAAATTAGACCATGATAGGGATGTGTACTATAAGATCATGATATTAGGCACCATTGTGAAATTTGCGAGGCTTCGCTACTCTGGTGAGTGTTGTGTCCTTGTTTGATTGCGAGGAGTAGGACGGTTTATTAGAAGCCATGAATAATAAATGTACAACGAAGTTAAAGTTTTATACTGCTCCGGCCCGCCAAATTTCCTGGTCAAACTGGGCAGATCAGTACTATACAAGATCAATCAGTCTACTACTATGAGATCACAGATGCTCCAACATCTCCCCCCTAAGATTGACGGTCCTGGTTTGTTGGAAGTCCAGAGGGCTTCGAACGGCGAGATGTAACGGCAAGAGGCGCTGATGGTGCAGTCGTCGTCGTCATTGTCATCGTCGTTGTCGTGAGCGGAGCTGTTGTGGCCATCGGAGACAACGGTAATGTGGATGACGTCCCTGAAGGGAGGCTGGTGATGAATTGAACGGCATGTCGATTGCGTTTGTCAGATATTGTTTCTCCCAGCTAGCGTGGCGCTTCCAGATAGATCCTTGGACTGTCGTATAGCGTACGGCCATGCCTTCGTAGAACATGCCCGGTAGACCATCCGGGTTGCCCGGAGCGGAAGTTGCGAGCAAAGACAAGATTATCTGGTTTGAACTTCGTTGGCTAGGCTCCATATCTTTTGTCGGACTGCATCTCCATAGCGATGTCTGGCCCAGCTTTTGGAGAAAGCGGCGTCGCATTCGGTGTTCCACCCCAGAGTAAGCCCCGCCCACTTCAGGGATTCGGCCACATTTCTTTCCACTTTCCACTTTCCATTTAAGTGCACGCCCCGCCCACCGCACACGGAGTTTCTCTTGGTTTACGCATGCCCAGCACGCCTTGCTCATTCCTTTCACTTTTTTCCTGGCCTACACGCCTTTGAAGGAAAGTAGCGCCCACTGCAAAAACGCTCCACTCACCGCAACAAGGTCTGTTTCTCCGATTTGTCGACCCATTCCTCAAGTTTACAGTTTTCCGGTGTCTGCCTTTTTCGAAACCATTAAAAAAGACATTTGGTTCTTGGCACCGCCCATTCCAGCAATTGCCGGGTTGGGAGGGGGGGGGGGGGAGCTCCGCTGAGTTTATATGTGCTCTGTTGGACTTGTCTTACAATTAGACCCAGCTCTTCCGAACTTATCCTGCGACGCACATCCAAACAAAAATACGTACAAACAAACACTTATACATACATACAGACACATGAAACTTGTGGATTACATATAGTACGGATTATCATGTAAACAACAAGAGGAACAAGCCTTTTGGCACCCTTCAATCTCTGTGATCCGCTGCCGCGGCCGCCACCCCAATCTTTTTTTGAGTCATTCAGAACCTTAGCAACATGTACGAGATCAAAACGTGATTCTAATCAAATTATCATTATCGAGAACTGTGTAATATCAACATTACAACGACCAAAGAAAGAAGGATTTTGTTGGAGCGTGAGGATTTTGATCGATACAACCATATGTATTGCTCTGTTGGGTAGTTGACTGGTGATTAACAGTTCCACCTAGCCGTACACTGTTTCAACTCTAAATCTAGAGTCGGATAGATATGATGAGAAAACAGCTATGGGATAGCTACTGTCGATAGAAGCTCCACTTCATGCCGTCTGAATTCCTTTCCATGGGGATCTACGTCAAATTTTCTGTCAGTTTCTCGCAATGCAATGGATCACATTATCCTGCCAAAATGACGTCACTGCTATTTCGAAGTTCCACGGGAACAGGAGTTATGAATTTCCGCTCGTACGCACACACTTACACCCATGCACAACATACATCACAACACACACAAATACACACACATACACACACAAACACAAACTCAGCGCGTTATGTGTAATAGGATACTAACAAGGAAAGGATCCCCAGTCGAAGTGGCCATTTGAAACGATACCTATGCTTCTAGATGTATTTTTTGATGCTGATTTTAAATCTACATTCAAAATCTTTTATGTTAGTTTTACCGCCTTCAGCGACTTAATAGTTGCTCGAGGTGAGCCAGTTCCTACCCAAACCGTCCTCCACTGTTATCGATTAGTTTTTAACAAAAAAGCTAAGGGTTGCCATGTGGCAAACGCGGCAGGGATGTGGTCAGTTTCCAAAAAAGCTAAGCGTTGCCATGTGGCAAACGCGGCAGGGATGTGATCAGTTTCCAAAAAAGCTAAGGGTTGCCATGTGGCAAACGCGGCAAAGTATGGCATATATGGATGGATGTAACACTAGAGAACAAGTATTTCGGATCCTGTGATGATGAACGCGCCCTTACAAAGAAGGAGCACAAGTTGGTAGATAGTTTCTCCTCTACCTTGCGGAATCATTTTACGAAGACTCGATATTGAGACTGCGTGAGTGAGGACGAGGAGACCGATCCACTGTGGGAACCGGATGCTGAAGAGGAAACAGCAAGCACATCTAGAAGGTCGTTGATGTATGGTCGCTGTCGTTTGACGCTCATTGTGAAAGACTTTTGTTTTGAACACTGCGTGCTAGCTTATCGTTTCCGCTTACAATAGGTAAAAGTATCTTACAGTGAATTTGAAATGTATAACAATAAGAATCGAATTTTTGTAATATTGGTGGTTGGAGTAGATGTCAAACGGTTTAAGTAGGAAGTGACTAGTCTCCAGCACCTAAAAAGTCGCTAGTCGCAGTAATACTAACATAAGAAGATTTTTCCAACTCGGAGAAAATAGTCCTGCAAGATACAAAAACGCCGCCGCCCACCAAACCCAACCCTTGGTCCCGTGCCTGTGAAGCGTCACGCTTACCTCCACTCCAAGCTGCCACTGCTAGACTGCCGGCGAAAATGGCTTTTGTGCTTTACCCTGATGAGCGCTCTCCGGAGACCACCTCCATAACTTCGTTCAGAAAATCGTTTGGGAGTTTTTGAATGCAGATTTGGAATCAGCATCAAAAAATACGCCTAGCATTATTGGTCCCATTCCAAATGGCCACTTCGACTTGGGATCCTTCCCTTGTAAGTAGGTCAACGACGACTGACCTGCCCAAATTCTGGCCTACCCTCATGTACGATTTGGGCTATGAGTCACTGACCTTCCCTGTTTAGTTGTGGAGACCAAGTGAAAGGTTTGGGATTCATTGACGACATACTCGCACTTGTTGGTTGTTAATCGTTATCGAGTTTTTGACGTAGCGATTCTTTCTGTAACAATTCGATTTTCTTGTGTGTGTGTGTGTGTGTGTGTGTGTGTGTGTGTGTGTGTGTGTGTGTGTGTGTGTGTGTGTGTGTGTGTGTGTGTGTGTGTGTGTGTGTGTGTGTGTGTGTGTGTGTGTGTGTGTGTGTGTGTGTGTGTGTGTGTGTGTGTGTGTGTGTGTGTGTGTGTGTGTGTGTGTGTGTGTGTGTGTGTGTGTGTGTGTGTGTGTGTGTGTGTGTGTGTGTGTGTGTGTGTGTGTGTGTGTGTGTGTGTGTGTGTGTGTGTGTGTGTGTGTGTGTGTGTGTGTGTGTGTGTGTGTGTGTGTGTGTGTGTGTGTGTGTGTGTGTGTGTGTGTGTGTGTGTGTGTGTGTGTGTGTGTGTGTGTGTGTGTGTGTGTGTGTGTGTGTGTGTGTGTGTGTGTGTGTGTGTGTGTGTGTGTGTGTGTGTGTGTGTGTGTGTGTGTGTGTGTGTGTGTGTGTGTGTGTGTGTGTGTGTGTGTGTGTGTGTGTGTGTGTGTGTGTGTGTGTGTGTGTGTGTGTGTGTGTGTGTGTGTGTGTGTGTGTGTGTGTGTGTGTGTGTGTGTGTGTGTGTGTGTGTGTGTGTGTGTGTGTGTGTGTGTGTGTGTGTGTGTGTGTGTGTGTGTGTGTGTGTGTGTGTGTGTGTGTGTGTGTGTGTGTGTGTGTGTGTGTGTGTGTGTGTGTGTGTGTGTGTGTGTGTGTGTGTGTGTGTGTGTGTGTGTGTGTGTGTGTGTGTGTGTGTGTGTGTGTGTGTGTGTGTGTGTGTGTGTGTGTGTGTGTGTGTGTGTGTGTGTGTGTGTGTGTGTGTGTGTGTGTGTGTGTGTGTGTGTGTGTGTGTGTGTGTGTGTGTGTGTGTGTGTGTGTGTGTGTGTGTGTGTGTGTGTGTGTGTGTGTGTGTGTGTGTGTGTGTGTGTGTGTGCTTCAATATTGAAAATCGTGGAGGAAAGTAGCAGAATTTTTATACGGAGACCTCTGTTATGAGTTAACGCAAGGCACTTACCTAAAACAGAAGCCTCTGCACGTAAACTGCATCGTAAGGAGACATTTCACCCTCAGTCTCCGCATGAGGAGTTAAGGCACTACCGTTACGCCACAGCGACGCTTGGTGTTGTAAGGGACAACGCTCATATGTATTAGGTTGAGTCATAAGTCCTCGGACAAATTGGCAATGATCATATTAATCTTACAATTTTTAAACGACATTAGCGAATCATTTGAAATATGCCCCATTGGAATCGATGGTCTTCTGCCAATGCTTGGGCAAATCGTAGATGTCCTTGCTTTAGAACGCTGGGAGCTAGCCCTTGGAGAACTGCACCAGTGCCACTTTGATGTCGTCGCGGGTTTGAAAGTCCTGACCATCCAGATGACGTTGAAGATGGGGAAAAAGGTGGTAATCCGAGGGATCTAAGTCTGAGGAGCATGGTTGGTGTGATAAACTTGTCCTGCCGAAATTCGTCAGTTCAGTTTTGGTCGCTCTTGCAATGTGAGGGCGAGCGTTGTCGTGTTGGAAATAAACTTTGTGCTGCTGTGGACGTTTAGCTTCGGTATTCGCTTTCAAATTCCTCAGTTGCGTAATGTAGACGTGTGCGGTCACTGTGCATCCTTCGTCTAGCAGCTCCCATTATTCGACACGGAGAACGCTCCGCCAGAACCAGTGCATAACCTCCTTCGCGTGTACGTTGGGTTTGGGGGAGTCTTCTGCTTGCGCACCTTTGTCAATCCATTGAGCACACCGGTGAACGTTAGGGTAGAGGTTCGACTTCGCAACCCTGGTGACTAGGTACTCGAGCCACGTGTGGTGCCCTTGAGCGTGAGGAGAGAAAGTGCCACGTCGTCGCGGCGGTCCATGTCATGCTGCTTCAAAGCATGAGGCGTCTATGGACCGAGCTTTCGCACCTTGTCTATTGACTTCAATTCACGAAGAACTGTGGACCGACTCCCCAAGGGTGGCTGCCACTTCACGAGTAGTTTGATACGGATCGGCTTCCACCTAGCTCCGCAGCACCTTCAAATCCAACTTCATTGAGCGTCCCGGACGGTCTTCATTTTCGACGGAATAGTCGCCCGATGCGAACTTCTGGTGCCACTTGTAAATTGTACACCTCCTGCTTGTAAACGTCCTTCATACCTCTATCGATTGCCGCGGGTTCATGGCCAGATAAAAAAATAAATATGATGGTGTTGCGGATGTGGAGTTGCGACGGCTTGAAATCATGAGGCACAGTTGCTGGAAAGAAAACAGTTAGGTGCCATCTCCAGTGTGCGTTTGAAAGAGCTTTCCATACTCTATCTAACATTGCCTCGCACGTTCATTTTCGTCACCTCTTTCCTGAGTTATGATCGCTAGAAGTCACTACTCTCACATTGTCCGAGGACTTATGACTCAACCTAATACTTTGAGCGCTCATACTTCTTTTGGGAAATTCATTTCACAATTTCAACTTCTGCATTCATAAACAGAATTCCACATAATATCGACATACTTGGGTCTCTATGCAAGGTTCCGTGATAACATGAAACCTGCAACTTCGGGCGGTAACAGCAGCAGAGAATAAAACTTTAAAATCAAATTCATTAACTGACCGCCAAAAAGACGTTGAAGCCCTTCTTCTCGGAGAATACGAAACACTCCGTCGATAGCATGTTTATAATTGCGCCTTTCAGCAGGAGGTAACTAAAATTACAGCACTATGGAAATTACAGAGTTACGGGTAACGGAAAAAGCCCACTTATATTTGAAAATTTGAAACGTCATGAAATGACCTTTACGTCATTCTGCATTCTCACGTTAACCAAGTCTCCAGGGGTACCCACAAAACCTCCACATGCACCAGATACTCCGGCAAGAAAAGCTTTCTGATAAAAAGGCAGTGGACTATCTGAAATAATTTCATGTGGTTGCAGCTATATATTTTATACTTAAGTATAAATACCTGAAGGAAACTGTTTTTTTAATGTCTCGTACATTCCGAATCGGGTTGTAGAGTATGTAAGCTGACGCAGAAGCGATGCCGACAAACCGTTATAAAATGCTAACACGCCATCACTACGGTAAAGTTTGGCGGCCATTTGACCCAGTGTTATCTTTCCAGCTTGTTGAGTTTGCAAATGCACCTAAAGACTGAACACGTGAAAATCATGAAAACGTCCCAACAAAACTAACCTTCAGTAAATCAAGGGGATGCGTGCAGCACGCTGCTCCAGCGGAAGCAAGCCCACCGAAATACCACCGACCTACTCGATTTTCCTTAGCCAAGGCCATGTACCTTTGAATAAAGCTTGTGAGCTCATCTTCAATCCGCATTAACAAAAAAGTAGATTTGAGAAGGTTGGTGGAACGTAACTTGCGCATAAAATTATGTTCATTTGCGAACGAATTATGCTTTGTCAGAACTACATTTCACCATCATCTCTGATTCTGTTATACCGCGAATTGAGAATACTTTCCTATTATATTCAAAGCGCTAAGCTTATCTGTTGGTTTGCCGGTGTGTGTGTGCGTACAGGATGAAACTATTGACTATAGGCGATAGAAAACTTCGATCACAGGGGGTGGGACATGCGTAAAATGTCAATTTAGATTTAGAGCGCTCAAATGTGGTAGCGGTGCGGGCGTAAGTAAGAGTAAGAAGGCTGACAATACTTGACAAAACTGGACTCCGCCCACGAAAGGCGGTGCGTAAATTGTAAATCTGGACACGGGGCGTTCAAAATTGGTAGTAATGCGGGAGTCAGGATTATGAAACTGATAGTGGGAAAATGATTGAATTTGATCCCGCTAGCGGAGAGATACGGAGGATGTAAGGGCGTAGCCTGCGTAAAGTGAGTGTGATATGGGCAAGTATGCGCAGTCAGGTTGGAAAAAGAGTGGATAAATAGGTTAGTTGAAAACACAGAGATGAGCAAGAATCCGCTCATGACGGGAGAGCGCTCAGGAAATGTGTCGGGTGTGATCGGAAATTTGTATCTCCTGTTGCACTGTACCACAGTGTGCAAATTTGGAAGGAATTGGGCTGGCCACGATTGCTTTGAGTAAAAATACGAAGTCGCGTTGGAGTAGGTGGGAAATGAACCAAGTTGTTTGAACACATAGGACTTGCGCAGGACTCAGTTCATTGTGGGCGGAGCGCGCATGAAATGTGTCGGATTGTATTTTTGTGTTTGGCCGGAAATAATAACCCCAGTACTCCTTGGCCAGAACGTTCATTTTTTGCACAAACCCCGCCCCATGAGGTCGGGGTCCGGTCCTGCCATCTACCATAAGTGTTCTCACACTGCCGGCTATACTCTTATTAAGTTTGAGTGCTCTAGGTTCAGTGGAACAGGAGTTATGAAATTCCGCTTGATTACTTTCGCGCAGAAACCGCCCCTTGTGGGGTGGAGTCCCGTTCCGTCACCCACCTCAACCGTTCCCATCCTGCTGGCTGTACTCCTACCGAATTTGAAGGCTATAGGCTCAAGGGAACAGGAGTTATGAATTCCCGCTCAAACATTTATTTCGCGCAAACCCCGCCCCTTATGGGCGAAGTTTGGCCCTGCTACTCACCAAAAGTTCCCATCCTGAAGCCGTTGAAAATTTCTAGAAAAAAGTGAATTTTAATAGAAAATTAATTAAATTCCAAAATTTAAAAAATCCTGCAAAATTGAATGCTCTAGGTCGAACTGGAGTTATGGATTTGCGGCCAAACACACACACAGACTCACACAGACAAGCCAACGGACACACTTAGCTCGTTGTAAATAGTAGGATGTTGTCTGTACCAAATTTGACTCGTGATACCTGAAGCATAAACTAATAATTTCCGGTATTCCATGACAGATAGACAGAGATGAGTTTCCAAATAAAGTAAGAAATGATGATGATTCAGTAGAAAGTATGTAATGACCAGTCGGTTCGCCCGGCTGGCGCCGGGCTTCCCTTCCTATTCGACGAAGTTGTAGTAATCGTCTAACTCTCTACTCTTTCTTCTAAACAAATAATATTTTCCTGTACACCAGGTATGACACAGGGTTAGCAGGGCAGCGCAAATAGTATACAGTGTAAGTTGGTGCTTATGCCTTTAATTGAAAGTCTCGATCTTTTGCTCTCCTTCCTAAACGTAAATACCATTAAAGACTCAACTGTTAGACAACCAAGGCCTTAGGCGGTACTCACCAATGTTTTGAGTTATGATTACACCATTAGCAGATTTCGTTATCAGTAGACCCTTTTCTTTACGGAGATATCATTTATTGGGAATTCCACATTACTGGAGGTTGGCTGGGTTTTGTCGCTAATGATATCGAACAAAGAGGATCCTTCATTGATTCAAAAACCCTGCTGGGTAGAGGTCGTAATCTAATAGCAAGAAGTGAACAGAAGTCTCATCTGCCTATCGTGGTGCCGCTAATGGCTCATATCGAATTACTTACCGCTCGCCTTTGTCACCCAATTCTACCATCCCGTCCGATCGAATGAAACATAATGGACAGTCAAAGCTACATTGTACATCGAAGGGTTAGGGTTTTGTTTGGTAGGTGACTTATGCTCTCCTAGGCCCCTTCATTTGTACTCACGATCCCGTCATATCCTACATCACTTATTGAAATGCCGAGGTACCACTGTTAACATACCAAATTTGAACTCTTTAGGTGCTCGGGAACAGGAGTTATGAATATCCGCACAACCATTTATTTCGAGCAAACCCCGCCCCCTGTGGGTGGGATCCCGCCTGCCATCCACCATAAGAGAACCATCCTGCCGCCTGCACTCCTATCATATTCGATCTTGCCCCTATCATAAGTGTTCCCTCCCTGTCGGCTATACTCTCACCCAAATTCTAGGTCTAATGGGATAGAATTTATTTATTATGAATTTGCGATCAAAAATTTCTATTGCGCACGCCCGCCCCGCCCCCTAGTTCCGCTACCTGCCATGAGTGTTCTCATTCTGCCGCCTGTACTACTACCAAATTCCAACGTTTCATGTCCACGGGAACAGCAATTATGAATTTCCGGTCAAACACACACACCGACACACAAACACACCGACAAACCAACAGACCCACTAAGCGAATCACTTAGTAGTAGGATGGCCTCATACCAAGAGCGTTTTTAGAACGTTAAGAACGTTTTCGGACAGAGGTGTGAACTTCTTACTCAGCTCCGCTCACCATGATAGACAATGCTTCCATCAGCTGCTATGCACTTTCCGAATTCTAGAACGTTTCTGTACAGAGTCATTGACTTCTTAATCTTAGCCCCACCCACTTTCGAGATTCGGTCAAATTCGATCGATGGCTTAGGATACTTTTGTGATTTTTTCGACATTCCAAGTTTTGCTTATGGCACTTCCCACTCCGCTGCATGTTCCGCTCCCTACGAACGGAGCTGACCTCATTTATGCTGCGTTGACCTTGCTCTATGGACTACCCCATCCAAACTTGATCCGGCCACGTGTTTCTCCACGTAATGTCGAATTTTCTTGACCAGGCCAAGTGACAAACAGACGTCATCATTTGGTAAACATTTGAAATTGTTCCAGTAAATCAGACATTGGGAGGAGAGATGGGGAAGAAATAAATAAAACTTTAAAAGCTCAGAAATAATAATAATAATAACGGAAACAAAAGCAATAACCAATATAGATGTAATTCGCATCAGTAGCCAGAGCATCACAGATGTACTAAGCTGATGCATAGATCTTGCGACATGACTTTATCAATGTTTTATAATTTGATAATGAACAGAGCTCAATACAATATGTTCGCCGTTGATTCCGCTTACTAGCAGAGAATGTTTCACAGTTGCTTAAAGCCTTTCTCCAGGAAGCTAAATACGAAGACCTCTCAAATACGGGATTCGAGGGGTAGCAATATCATCTAAGCTCCAATCTTTGGAATGATGTTTCAAAGTACTGAAGGATGATGTGTTCCTCAGTCACATTAGAAGAATACAGGTTGAAGCAGAGCATCTCAACCATTATCCGCAATTGTTGTGTGATTCTCGCAACATAGGGGAGAAATTGATATCTCGGAAGAAATTCGCTGGTTCAGAATCCCATTCGTGCCTCTGTGGTTGAGTAGCGTAATTAGCTACCGTAACACCACTTGACAAAATTCAAAGTGAAACATGCTCGCGCAGTTCCACCAATAACAGATTAAAACCTTTTTTTCGTAGGAAGGTTTGCTTTCGTGGTGGCATCTCTTCTGCAAGCAGCCTGCTTCCTTCCCTTTCATACTTAATAAAGTAGTCGGCTTCAACCCATTGATGACAATATAGTCTAGCGTAGACTACACCTTTTTGGCCGTGTTTGACGGTGTAGTCCAATGTGAAAAATACAGTTGTATTTTTTGTTTTATTCATCTATATTTCCACTTTTTAAAAATGTTCTTTCCAAAACATTAAATCAAGCCTGAGTGGAACTACAAACTGCTTGGTCCCAAGAAGCCTTTATACCTCCGTGTGATTGGTTGAAAGTTGAATAACACTCCGAGCACCTTCTTCTTGTTCTAACTTCAGGACCTTTTACTTCAGCCAAATTAAGCCTCACTGACGAAGTAGAAATAGAAAAAGAAGCGTTTTTTCTTTGGTTCTCTGGATTTTGTCTTGTTATATCCTTGCGCAGCTTCCTGAATTGACAGTTCCTTGCGCAGCTTCCTGAATTGACAATGGCAGTTTGGGTGACCAAATGAAAGAATGTCTTTCCCGTCATTTGCATGTCTTCCTTACGAACGGGGTATACGAGGCCATTCCATCAGATTTATCAACAAAACCTTTTATAGTATTGTAGTAGTTAACTAGCCGTGACTACATGTTTCTTCCAAGGCTAGCATCGTTCTTTGTAGAAATCAACAGAAAGTTATCATGTACGCTGTAGCTCTCATCGGAAGTGAATCTTTCGTATTCCTCTATTTCGCTTGACAAACAATCGACACTGCCTTCATTTTCTGAGCTCACATTCCCTCTCACTCACTTAGTATCACATTCTATTCCTGATGCCAAAAGCATCATTCTTATCTTATACCTGCTCCTCATCATAATCGATCGCAGCCGACTGAAATACAAGTTCTGCATAACATCATCGTTAGCCATAACCCAAACTTGTAAATTCAGACAAAGTCAAAAACTCCCAACTCGAAATTCAAAAAATGGTCATGCTGGACCATATAATCCAAATATGGGCTGCAGCGTGTGCGGACCAAAATCACGCCGGCTTCTCCTGCCGAACGTGATTGTCGTCAACGGGTTTACAGTACCGAAAATTTTTCGTAGTAAGATTTTCAGTGTTCTCAGGCGAAGACGATGAAAGAAAGACTGACAGGCACCTACACTATTGACGTTTGACAAGGCACTAAACTGCGTGAACTTTCCTCAAGGCACAGGTTACGATAATTTCGGGTTATCCAGATTATGACGAAAAATGAAATAGAAGGTGGGTAATAGTGTAATGGAGGCGAAGAAATCAGGCGAGTTGGTGTTATCAAAGTGACAAAACGGTGCAAGAAAACGTTGAAAAGGCTGATGGACGAGAATGAGATAAGAAAAATCAAGTAGAAGGGTGTTTGGACGAGCTGCACAATGTGTGTCATTGCGTACGTGTGGGTTCTGGTGCGAGTAGCTGACCATAGTAAGCAAAAATGTCTTTTGAAATTCACTAACTCATTAGCATAAGTTAACAAAAACACTATTGACAACAAAAATAACCCACCTTTTTCATCCTCTATGGGTAGAAAACAAATAACAGAGAATACAGAGTAAGAATAAAACATCACCTACCACCCGGCGGTCAGCTGATTGCATGCTGAACGCGCGACTCTCGGTGCGAATAGCGCAACCTGCATCGCCTCGGCAATCGCCGACACATATCTTTCGATTTGCGTGACTCGGTGAACTCGATAATGAGCTCATCTATTGAGTTTTGCTTCACAACAACGCCTTTGGGTTACCTTTGGGCCACTGGCTGCGCCCTACCCTTACACTACCCAGACCACGCTTGCGCTCGCCTTCTTAATGGCTTGTATGCCACCAGTCGGTTCACCCGGCTAACGCCGGGCTTCCCTCCTTCTTTGACAAAGTTGCAGTGATCGGTGACTCTCCACTCCTTTTTTGAAACAAATAGTTTCCTGTGCGCGAATTCCAGAGCAGTGCAAATGGTATTCAGTGAAAGTCGGTGCTTTGATTGGAAGTCTCGATCTTCTGCTCTGGCTTTTAAAAATAAATACCCATCAAAAATTCAACTGGTAAACGACCAAGGCCTTGGGCGATACTTACAAACGTTTCGAGCGATGAAAACACCACTATCAGATGTCGTCATCGACGAACCCTTCTCTTTACGGAGGCATCATATTTGAGAATTCAAAATTACTGGTGCTCGGTTAAGTTTTGTTGCAAATGATATCGAACAATGGATCCTTCATTGTGTCACAAACCCCGTTGGGTAGCGGTCGTAATCTAATAGCAAAAAATCAACAAAGTTCTCATCTGCTTACCGTATTGCCGCTAATGGGTCCCTATCACTGCACTTACCACTACTTTTGTCATCCTACCCTACCGTCCCGCCCTATCGAATGAAACATACTGAACAGTCAAAGCAGCACCGTTAATACCGGATGTATTAAGATTTTGATCGCCAGGTTTATCTTGCTCTCTTAGACTCCTTAACTTCTCTTATCAATCATTATCGGTTCCTATCACCGAGAGTCCCGTCATATCCTACATCACTTATTAAAATGCCGAGGTTCCACTATTAACACGAAAAGCTGTAGCCCACGGAAGTAGAATTTACGAATTTCCGCTCGAATATTTACTCTGCGCAAGCCCCGCTCCCTGTGAGCGGAGTCTGGCTCTGCCACCTGCCATAAGCGTTCCCATCCTGCCTCCTGTACACCTGCCACGTTTCAATGCTCTAGGTCCACGCAAACAGGAGTTGACTTTGTGGTCCAAAATTTCAATCGTGCATGCCCCGCACCCCGTGGGCGGAGACTGGTCCTGCTACCTGCCATGAGCATTCCCATTATGTTCCCCGTATTCCTACCAAATTTGAACTCTCTAGGTCCGTCCACTGGAACAGGAGTTATGAATTTACGGTCAAACACACACACACACCGACACACCAACAGACATACTTAGCGAATTATATTAGGTTGAGTCATAAGTCCTCGGACAAAATGATAGTGATGACTTCTAGCGATCATAACTCTTGGAAGAGGTGACGAAAATGAACGTGCTAGGCATTGTTAGATAGAGTATGGAAAACTCTTCCGAACGCATACTGGAGAAGGCACCTAACTGTTTTCTTTCCAGCAACTATGCCCCATGATTTCGAGCCGTCTCAACTCCACATCCGCAACACCATCATATTTATTTTTTTATCTGGTGATGAACCCGCGGCAATCGATAGAGGTATGAAGGATGTTCACAAGCAGGAGGTGTACAATTTACAAGTGGCACCAGAAGTTCACATCGGGCGACTATTCCGTCGAAAATGAAGACCGTCCGGGACACTCACTGAAGTTGGATTTGAAAGTGCTGCGGAGCCAAGTGGGAGCCGATCCGCATCAAACTACTCGTGAACTGGCAGCCGCCTTTGGGGAGTCAGTCCACAGTTCTTCGTGAATTGAAGTCAATCGACAAGGTGCGAAAGCTCGGTCGATGGGTGCCTCATGCTTTGGAGCAGTATGACATAGACCGCCGCGACGTCGTGGCACTTTCTCTCCTCACGCTCAAGGGCACCACACGTGGCTCGAGTGCCTAGTCACCAGGGGTGCGGAGTCGATCCTCTACTCTAACGTTCGCCGGCGTGCTCAATGGATTGACAAAGGTGCGCATGCAGAAGACTCCCCCAAACCCAACGTACACGCCAAGGAGGTTATGCTCTGATTCTGGAGGAGCGTTCACGGTGTCGAATAATGGGAGCTGCTAGACGAAGCATGCACAGTGACCGCACACGTCTTCTTTTCGCAACTGAGGAATTTGAAGGCGAATCCCGAAACTACACGTCCACAGCAGCTCAAAGTTTACTTCCAGCACGACAACGCTCGTCTTCACATTGCAAGAACGACCAAAACTGAAGTGACGAATTTCGGTAGGACAATTTTACCACACCAACCATGTTCGTCAGACTTGGATCCCTCGGATTAAAACCTTTTTCCTCATCTTCAACGTCATCTGGATGGTCCGGACTTTCAAACCCACGACGACATCAAAATGGCACTGGTGCAGTTCTCCAAGGGCCAGCTCCCAGCGTTCTAATGCAAGGGCATCTACGATTTGCCCAAGCATTGGCAGAAGACTATCGATGCCATTGAGGCATATTTCAAATGATTCGCTATTGTCGTTTAAAAATTGAAAGATAAATATTATCATTGCCAATTTGTCCGAGGACTTATGACTCAACCTAATATAAAGTAGGATAGCGTATCAGCACTCACATGTAAAACGTGATAAGACGGCCGGCCAACGTCAGCACAGGGCCGTTAAACTGTAAGCTTCATTAACTTAACTACTACTTACTAACTACTATAACTTGTTTTGACTTAATGATTGTTAAGTAGTGTTGTAGCGGTTAACACATGTACGAGTTCGATTCCGTCCGAGGCCGAAGTTCTGTCCATAACTCACTAACCTTGTGAGATTATAAAAGCCTCCTACACAATAATAAAGTCTCATTCGTCTGGTTGTCACACCGCGAGTGGCGACCAGGCAAGGACTCCGAGTGGAAAGAAGGAGAAGATTGACCAGACGAAGATCATGACGTCAACTAGAAGATGGCAACTCGGGACGGTACAATCTCGAGCAAGGCGGCGACAGCGGTAGACCCGGACCTTAGTTGATGGGTCCGTGCCCCTGGCGCGTATGTTCCGCGCACGCCTTAGAGCACTCGATGCAGGCTTTTTGATAACTTCTTAACATAATGAAAAGTGAGCGATGAAATGTAACGAGGCTTAATACATATTTCTGGCAGGAAAGGGCATGCAGCAACTATGAGCTGCTGTAATTCTTGCTGCATATAAAAGAACCGGAACAGGTGACGCTGAAGAGTTTGAGCGACGCTTGGCTAGTCACTTTTAACCCAAGAAATGATCTGATGCCTCGCACGCAGCGCACCAGACAAGCCTTGCAGGATGACTACGATGAACTGTACAAAGCATCAGCAGAATGTAAGTTCGAAAAAGTAAAAGATCATACTGATACGATGATCACCATGGTCTTATAGGGGAATTGTTCTTCAGAAACCAGAAAGAAAAGGCTTCTAGAACGGGGAAGTCCAACTTCAAAGACCTTTCAGAAAAACTATCGGAGCTACCTTTTCGACAGGAGGATCCAGGACCGCGTAAATACCGATGAACGAGTCCTGGTCGAATTGTGAAGCGATTAGACAGTCGCTTAGGTTTGTTGTGTGCATCGACACATTTGAGCATGCTCGCTCTTGGATAAAGGAGGACCTCGTGGAGTATCGAGATGCTGTGCCGAAAAATTATGCTACTCATTGGTTCTGTAGAATAGCTACTTTTCCTAACAGGATCTCTTGTTCTAAAATCCTGATCTATCCTTACTATATATAAAGCACAAATTTTCGTTTGTTTGTCGGTTTGTCTGTATGTTTTTCTGCTCGTCTGTGGCGCCGCTTGGGAAACAACTGGAACAGCTCAGACAGGCTGGAACAAGTGGGGAATGAGCCGCACTCCTTGGGCACACGCGACTCAATCTAGCTCCACCCATTATGAGTGATACGTGCGCGAAAATTTTTGTTTAGCTAATGGTAGGCGATAGGTGCAGACCCTGCTCACTGTGGGCGGGATATCCGCAAAATAGTAAATTCGGACCTGGGTGTAGACTCCGCCCTCTGGGGGCGGGGTTTGCGCAAAAAAGTTAACTTGCACCTGGAGCGTTCAAATTTGGCACAGGGGCAGGCGGAAAGATGGGAAAGCCAACAATAGGGGACAGGTAAAGGTCAACGCAAAAATCATGAAAGGCAGGTCCAAATTTACTTTTCTATGCCATCCCCGCCTCCAACCACCGGGGTGGAGATCGCGTAAAAACATTAAGCTTGTACGTGCTTATCATGATTTTTGCGTAAAATGTCATCAAACAATATATCGGCCATCGAGATCGTCGATCGGTATACTGTGAGCGCTTACTGCGATGGGGCGGTTAAATGAAGTGCAATTCCCATTCCATCTTTAGTGAACTACAAGGTATCCCATAATGGTAGGGACGAACAAGATATCAAATGATTTCAAGGTCCTCACTTGATTTTTGGGTTGTTTCTATTAGTACTTGTATAAACGAATGTAAATGGTTGCCAAATACGGTTTGCTAGAAATGTGCGCTCCCGATTGACGGCTTATGACGCTGATCGAGGTGGGTGGAAGTACGGCACCGTCCATTTTTTTCGAGAGTGGCTACTGTGTTGCTAGAACGATTACACCCCAGGTTATTTTTTTCGACTAACGACAGCAAATCATTTTTAGCCGAACTAATTTGCGAAATTCGTTTTATGAGACCAATAACCTGCAACCTTTGATCGTATTGGTCTTCGCCGTCTTGCGCAAGCTCCTGCGATTTCGTGAACTTTGAAACTATCCATGAGCGGTTTGAGCGTGACCACGCTGTTCAAAATGGGTTTCTCATATAGGATACCAGTTGGGCTAGCACGCTAAAGCGTGCACCACATGCCCACTACTAGATGAGTAAAAGGACATGCAATCGATATTCAAAATGTGCCGATGTCTATGCCTTTTCGATCTGTCGCTGTTCATCTCAAAAATACAAAATAGGCATCCAAAGCCTTGAATGGTACTCACAAATGTTGTCGAGCCATAATAATACCATTATCAGATATCCTTATGGATGTAGCTCATTTTCTCTACAGAAACATCATTAAATGAGAATCCAAGATTATTAACGGTCGGATAAGTTTTGCCATGAATTATATCAATGGAGAAACCGTGATCCTTCGTTGAATCGCGAACTTCGCTGGGTAGCGGTCGTAAGCAAGAAGTGAACCAAAATTCATAATCGGTCCCTATCAATGTACTTAACCTTCTTGTCAAATGGAACATCAAACAATCAAAGCTACGTCGTAACTAACGAAGGCGCTAGAACTCAATTGGTGATTGGAACTTGTTCTCTAAGGCCTCCTTTATCGGCAATGCTTCCGTCCTGCCCCCTCTACTATTAATTTTGCTATCCAAGTCCACGGGATCAGTAGTCATGAATTCTCACTCAGACATTTAGCTCGCACAAACCCCGCCTCCTATGGGTGGAGTCTGGCCCTCCCACCTACCATAACTGTCCCCATCCTGTAGCCTACACTCCAGCCAAGTTTGAACGCCCTAGGGATAAGTTTAAGTTTTTCACACAAACCCCGCCCCCTGTGGGGCGGAGCCAGGTCCTGCCATCCTCCATGTGTTCCCATCCTGCCGCTTGTGCTCCTACCAAATTTGAACATTCTAGGTCCACGGGGACAGGAGTTATGAATTTCCGCGCAAACAGAGAGACAGGCAGACGCGAGCGCTTTAAATATAGTAGGGGTGTTCCATCGTTTCATTCCGATGGGGACCTCAGTGGGTCACACGGAGCAGATATTCTGATCTACTGATCCAAGAACCAGCTGTTTTCGTAACGCAGAATAGTATTTGGCACGATGCACCAAACTGCTCGCGGTTCAGCAATACGTTCTCTTAACTCGCCATTTTATCTTACACAAAACAAAAAAGGTCAGAGCGGTTAAATACACCACAAACATTACAGGGAAACGAGTCTCTCATTTGACTAACAAGATTGAACCACAAAGCACACAACGTCGACAGTCACAGTCGTGTGTCGAGTAACATTGATCGCGATACGGAGTATGGATGCCAAAAGGTGAGAGTAACAAAACCCCGGTATCCCTTTGAAGGCACACAACGATAATTTTGGGGTATGGTTTTTAACGGATAATGAAAGATATGGCCTACAGTAGTACAACGGTAAAGTAGAAAACGCGAAAAAAGACATATAAAGAAATAGAAGAGTAGAAAAAACCAGAACAAATGGCGTTGGACGAGTTTCAGGCAGAAAAAAAGGAGTGGAAGGAATGTTTGGGGAGGGGGGGGGGGGGATGTGGAATTGCATGCGTCCAAGGATGCGAGCGGTAAGTTGCGCGGCGAAGTTCCTAACGAATTGAACGACTTTAGTGCCCATCATTGGAGCCCGTGTTTGAAGTAAAGTAGGTTAGAAAGATCACCTTACCCTACTGATCTACTCTACTTCGAGTTTGTGCCCCGAAAATTGGCGTCAGAGTCGTAAAAAACGTAAAGAACTTCGCCGCGCAATTTGCCCCGTATTTGGATGCTTTCAGACTTCGACGTCCGTCCATCCGTCCGTCCGTCCGGCGCGTTGCGTGCATGCGAAGGCGCCCTAGCCACTTGCTCACAACACAGGATCACTGGATCACGTGCCAACAAGTGGCTAGGGCCGCCGTTGCATGCACGCAACGCGACCGCAACGCGCCGGACGGACGGACGGACGGACCAGTCGTTGGAGTCTGAGGGGACCTACGAATGTTGTCAACCAGAATTTCTCTCGCTGAGAGATTCAGACGAAGAAGCAGCCTCTGCGTGTCGTGTCGGCCAGTGCAAGGAGGGCGTTTCCGCTCGCTGTCTGTACTTCCACCTGCACGCTCTTCAGGAATGGACATATGAACGGGTACACGAGCCGAGGACCATTTGAATTGATATTCGAGTGTGATGCAATAGGAACGAAATTGTCGCGTCGCGCGTGAAAGATTGTAGCAGAACGCTGCAGCAGGTAAGAAATACAGGAACAAAAGAAATAGCATATCGATTGAGCTGTATGAAGAACGCCAGAGCTGAAACAACGGCCAACGAATGGTCCGCGACAGCCGCGTGCGGCGAATCGATTTTAGAGAATCGTTCCTACTGCCCGTCTCCCTTGACCTTCGGGTACAGAGGGATGGGAGATGAGGGATAAGTTTGATGTGTAATTAGCGAAAAAAGTTAACGCCTGGTCAGTTATATGCCCTGAAAGATGTGAAGGATTTATTCTCGTTGCAGGAAATGTGTGATATTGCAGGGAACCCAGGCTTTTTCAGTATTTTTAAGTTATACTTCATGTTAGTAAGCTCCGAAAACAACGACGTCATTTGAAAGTCTGCAGGAACAATGAATCAGTCTAAAAAAAAGTTTGTATTGCGTTTGTAAGATGGCGAGGGATGGCCAGCTCTTCCGTCTGCGCTCTATCCTTCTGCAAGTGAGGTGCTTGTTGAAGAAGGAGCAGAGAAAACGACAAAAACGCTGAGTCGCTCCACATGCGGTTGACAACATTCCCGTAACTGTCTGAAAGCAGCCTTTAAGCGACTCCCGGCTATGTCTGCAATTGCGTACAACACACCCAAACTGCTGATTTCACTTTTTTCCTGATCGGACTTCCCTTATATTTTGTAACTGTTATTCTGTTCCATTCAACTGATCATTTATTTATGATTATTCATTATTTATTTTCTGCTATCTTCGAAAAGATCAGGTGAGTAATTTATGTATTTGAATTCGTATAGTAGTTTTTTGCATGATGTTTTGGTTAACTTGTGATAACAAATATCTTTTATTTTTCATTCGCGCATTCTCTGACTCACTTTTGATGGAACGTTTGTGATGGAATTCAAAAGCATCCTTGAAAGCTGATTAAAAGTGTGAGATGTTTTGAGTAAAATATTGCAGGGAAAGCATGTCAATGTGTAATAAATATTGTATTACAACTACTCTTTTTGAATTGCATTTTCTTCAAACGCAGTCATTGATGTGTTCTTGCACAAACATAATAATACTCTTTGACCTCAACTTAAAGAACTTCATGCAGTTAGAACCCAATATTAGCATGCACTCCCTCGGAGTGGCAGTGTGGTGAGTTAAATTTGTAAAATTTCATATCTTACTCTTTTTATTTTTAACTAGTTCGGCAATATATTCGTAGATATTGCACTGTTCGATATAATTATCATAAAACTTATATGTTTTGCACATGTATACTGCTGTTTATGTTTATTTGCGCATGAAAGTCGACGGAAGGGTGGTGAGTAACTTTTGATTTTTTACTTGATTGATTATTTCTTTTTCACTTGACCATAGCAATTGATACGTAGAAGCAGTATCGTATATTGTTAAGAACATTGTGTTTGTTTGCTTTGAACCATGGTATTTCGTTACACGTAAATATTGCATGTGGGACCACCACTTTACGCTAAAATCAGGCGCGGTGATTTTCTTTCGAATGATAACTCTGTTAGCACTTCTTTTTTCACTTATTCATTGCAACTAATATGAGTAACATTATCAGTGCATGTTGAGAAGGTTGCAGAATATCCTTTTAAAAGTTAGTTTTTGTTCTTTTTTAGAACGATGGGGCAAAATGAGCAAAAGAAGAAGAAATATCATAGCTAATATTGAAAAGCAACTTACCGCGCTTGTATTTCATCGAGATGCGCAGATTCCACAGGCAATGTTCATTTGTAATTGAATAAAACAAGAAAAATGTTACTTCTATAACCTTCTCAACATTCATTCATGATGTATACACATTGATTGCAATGAATAAGTGAAAAAAGAAGTTATAATAAAATTATCATTCGAAAGAAACTCACCGCGCCTGGATTTCAGCGAAAAATGGTGGTCCCATACGCATTATTTATGTGTAATGAAATAAAATGATTCAAAGCAAACAAACACAATGTTTTTAACACTATACAATACTGCTTTTACGTGTTAATTGCTAAGATCAAAAGAAAAAGAAATAATCAACAAAGTAAACAATCAGAAATTACTAACCACCTTTGCTTTCCACGAATTTCGCGTGCTAAATAAACATAAAAAGCAGTAGCATGTGCAAAACATATAAACATTATAATAATTATATCAAACAGTACAATATCTACGAATATGTGGCTGAACTAGTTTAAAATGAAAGGAGTAAGGTATGAAATTTTACAAACTTAACTCACCACACTGCCGTTTCCGAGGGAATGCATGCGAATATTGGGTTCTAACTGCATAAAGTTCCTCAAGTCGAAGTCTAAGAGTATCGTTATGATTGTGCAAGAGCACATCGATGACTGCGTTTGAAGAAAATGCAATTCAAAAAGAGTAGTAAAAACAAAAGGGTAGCAGTAATACAATATTTATTACACATCGACATGCATGGGTAAAAGATGTTTACATGCGATATCTTACTCAAAATATCTCACAATCTTGGACAACTTTGGACAATGTTCAAGAATGCTATCATGCACACTCCACAAAAAAAACTAAATAATGCACGAATAAAAAAAATTTGATCTTCTTATCACAAGTTGACCGAAACATCATGCAAAAAACTACTATTCAAATTCAAACGCTTGAAATACCTGATACATTCGACGACAGCAGAGAATAAATAACTACAACAGAAGAGAACAGAATAATAGTCGGAGAATATGAATATAGTCGAATATAATTAATAGTAAGAGGCGGTCGATCAATCGATCTTTCACTAATGTTGCTCCAATGCGAAAGTGGTGAACGACAATTAGATTTTTTAAGTCCTGATTTCTGCACGTGCACTGAATGGCTGCTTTCAGACTTCGACTGTCCGTTGCGTTCGCCCGTCCGTCTGCGTGCGACGGCGGCCCTAGCCCACTTGTACGCAACACTTGGTCACTGGATCACGTGCCAACAAGTGGCTAGGGCCGCCGTCGCACGCACGCAACGCGCCGGACGGATGGATGTACGTCGAAGTCTGAAAGCAGCCAATGGTATTTCATATGTATGTTGCGGTTGTGTAGAACGCTATAAGGATGGCGCTTTCTTGGCAATACTAACCCATTGGCGACCCTCCTTTTATATTGTCTTTACATTAACTTTTAATTTTTCTTATAACTGTACTTGGAAACGAATGATTCCTGGACCACAATGCCTGATTCTCTAGAAGGCTGCGAGCTCAGTGTTACTTGAAAAAAAGGAAAAAATTATATGAACACTCGGTAAATTATGTAAATACTACAGGAGCATGATATGGCGTGGCCCGCCGGCGCGCCACGTCGTCAATGGATTAATATGTTCTGGTATCGACTTTGCGTATCCGAAAATCTTCGTATTGCGGTGTGATTTATCGTGCTATGACACTCGTTAGTTATGGAGTCACCCTCTTTTGTTTCTTCTTCGACTCCATTCTTCTCGATGTTGTGTTGGTTTGTGTTGTGATTCCTCCGCATCGTTGGTCTCTACTGTGTTGATTGACATATCGCTTCATTCTTTGCGTGGCTGATATGTTACATCACCGTTGCGGTTGTTGCTCACCGCTGCGCACGGTCTGATTGATTCCTTTCGACTCGCTGCCACTCGCTGCGCTCCTTTGGCGCACGTACAAATGACTTATTCTCGCGTTCTCCCCAGAAAAGCATAAATTGTTACGGTAGAGCTTACCACAAGCATGCAATTTTGCCTAGCGCATCCCTTGCAAGGGTGCTGGTTCGAATAACATTTCCAGTAGAGCTGCTTTTCCATTCTATTTTTCACTTTTTCGCATCAGTGAGCACCGATGTGCATGCCACGCAAAGTGATTATCTTGCTCAGAAACTACGCACTTTTGAGGTCGCGAGCCTCTGTCTAACATCCTTGCCTTAGGCTCTGTTAGCCTAGTTCTTTACGGTTATTTCCGTTTCCATTATTTGCATGACACTTTCAACGGTGACATCTTTTTCGTGCAAGTCCGCAATCACTAGCTACGACGTCTCTGTGAAGTTCGCTTAAGATTGCTCCGATGCACATGGCGTCCTTTGTGGCTCGAATATCTTGTTCGGCTAATAAAATTTCATTCAACAGACACATTTTTATCGTATGTCACTCCAGTCCTTCCGGTTCTTCTATCTGCCGATGGGAGGTCTCGTAATCTTCGAACTATGAGCTGGTTTATCCCTATTCTTTCGTGAGCGTTTCTGTCATCGACTGCTAGTTTTGGGGTAGCAGTTGTATTCCCTCCATTGGTCTGCCTGATTTGCTACCATGGCTTCCCTTCGACAGCAGCATCTTTTCAATCACCGTTAACGCCGCTCGATTGTTGTGAACTAAGTTTCCATATGTCGCTCAGAATTCACGGAATCCTTGTTCGTTTTCGTCAAATCCTGGTAGGGTTGATCTTACAAGGGTAGGATCCCAAGTCGAAGTGGCCATTTGAAATGAGGCCTACACTGCTAGACGCATTCTTTGATGCTGATTTCAAATCAGCATTCAAAATCTGCCAAACGATTCTTTGAACGAAGTTATGAAGGTGGTCTCCGGAGAGCGCTCAACAAGGAAAGCACAAAAGCCATGGTCGCCCGCATCCCAGCAGTGGCGGCTTGGAGTGGAGGTAAGCGTGACGCTTCACAGGCACGGGATCAAGGATCTTGTTTGGTGGGCGGCGGCGTTTTTGCATTTTGCAGGACTTTTTCCTCCAGGTTGTAAAAATCATTTTATGTTAGTTTTACCGCCTTCAGCGGCTTATTGAATGCTGGGGGCGAGCCAGTTCCTACTTAAACCGTCCTCCACTGCTATCGATCAGTTTTCAAAAAAGGTAAGGGTTGCCATGTGGCAAACGCGACAAAGTATGGTATACATGGATGGATGTAGCACTAAAGAACAAGAAGTACTTCGGATCCTGTGATTTTGAACACGCCCTTACAAGGAAGGAGCACAAGTTGATAGATAGTTTCTCCTCTACCTTGCGGAATCATTTTACGAAGACTCGATATTGAGACTGCGTGATTGAGGACGAGGAGACCGATCCACTGTGGGAACCGGATGCTGAAGAGGAAACTGCAAGCACATCTAGAGGGTCGTTGATGTTTGGTCGCTGTCGGTTGACGCCCATTGTGAAAGTATTTTGTTTTAACACTGCATGATAGATTATCGTATCCAATTATAGTAAGTAAAAGTTATCTTACAGTGAATTTGAAATGTATAACGATAAAAATAGAATTTTTGTAATGTTGGTGGTTGGAGTAGATGTCAGACGGTTTAAGTAGGAACTGACTCGCCTCCAGCAACAAAAAAGTTGCTAAAGGCAGTAATACTAACGCGAGAAGATTTTTCCAACTTGGAGAAAATAGTCCTGCAAGATGCAAAAACGCCGTCGCCCACCAAACCCAATCCTTGGTCCCGTGCTTGTGAAGCGTCACGCTCACCTCCACTCCAAGCTGCCACTGCTGGGGTGCCGGCGACCATGGCTTTTGTGCTTTGCCCCTGTGGTGCGTTCCCTGGAGACCACCTCCATAACTTCGTTCAGAGAATCGTTTGGCAAATTTTGAATGCAGATTTGAAATCAGCATCAAAAAATACGCCTAGCAGTGTAGGTCCCATTTCAAATGGCCACTTCGACTTGGGATCCTTCGCTTGTTAGAGTAAAAATCATGCCTGACAGTTGCCTTGTCTAGGTCAAATTCGGGGCGGTCGTAGTATTGTTGATCTTTACTGGAAGTGCATGACTGTTTCCTAGGGAGCCTTATGATTAGAAGAATTTTCCATGTTCTCGCGCAAGTCCTTCTTCATTCTTAGCCAAACTGATTTGCGAAATATTGCCTTTTATGAGACCTACGGCCTGCAGCGTTTGTTTGTATAGTTCTTCGTCGTCTTGCGCAGGCTGCAGCGATTTCGTGTTCTCTTTAAAAGTTCCTGTGAGCGATTCGAGCGTGAGCACGCTATTCAAAATGGGGTTCCATGCAGGATACAGGATTCATCATTTCCTTTCGACGGAGAATTCAGCGGGCCACTCAGATCAGATATCCTGATCGACTGGTTCACGAACCCGGTTTTTTCATAATGCAGATTAGTATTTTTATATTCTAGAAGCGCTTAAATACACCGAAAGCATTACAGCGAAGCGAACCTCCCATTCGGCATGACAAGCATGAACCACATAGCACACAATGTCGCAATTGACTGCAACACAGAGTGTGGATCCCAGAAGGTCGCATTACGGCAAAGAAACTCAACACAACAGCTGCTAAGCATGTCCAAAAACCGAGGCAAAACCCTATGCGTTACCCGACTTTCCTGCACATCCTCAAGGAAGAGTAACAAAACCTCAGTATCCGTTTCAACCATGCGATATGGATTACATACAACTTTTCAATTACAGAGAAGATCATATTGAGATTCCGAAATGCTGAATAATTCTCATATTCTGCTTTAATACTTGAGCCATCTTTACAAAGACAGTAACATAAATGTCTACTGAGATCCTACTTAATGTTCTTCGAATTTAATAGCAACCAATACATTTCTCAATTGGATAGTATGCAATAACGACAAAGCTCTCGAACTGGTAAAGGGATACAATCGGACATGCTCAGGCCGACAACGCCAAGGGAAAATGTCATAGACTACTGCGGTAACCCAAAAATTTGGTTGAACTTTATTGCGAGTCGACCTAGGCAAGGAGAAGTATACGAGATAATGGCTGGTATTTTCGCAGCAAGTCCTAGAATATTATTGGAAGAAAAATGTCTGACATCGAGACCTATCATAAACATAGAATTCCGAATTATGTAAAACAGATATGCGTGAAAAATCGAATATTACAATTGAATCGAGACCAAAAAATTACACCTTTCCTCTACCCATTTTTCGGGTTGCTTCATCGATGTTGAAATTTCTCGAGTGTTTATACTCGAAAACTATTTCACTTTGGGCGTGTGTATGTGTGTTTCGATGTTGAAAATGAAGGAGCGTAACAAGAATGACGTGGAGAAATTTTAACCCTTTGACGACCATGCCGATTTCGCCGTGACGCGCCCATAGGACCACGCCCCTTTCCTTTCGTGCGCGACTGGCACCCACCGGTGGGTGCCATGGTCCCAGGGGTAACTCCTTTCTCTGACTCAATAAAAGTAGCAATATTTCGCTTGCAATAGAAGTATCAAAAGATAATTTTATCCATTATAATTAAGTGAGGCTTGAAAATGGAGTTTGAAAGCAATGTGGGAAAAATTCTGAAAATAGTGATTACAGTGAAAAATGCGTGTTACATTGAGATCCTTTAATATCAAATTATGCTTTGCTAGTGCTAAGATAGTGAAAACACAGTGCAACAGTTGTTACGGCTTTTACTGTCTGCAATGTTTCCAGGATGAACAAAAATCTTGCGGAAGTACCCAGGTTTTTCCTCCAGTGATACCCCATTGTATATATACGTTTGTAATAAATAAGCTTTAATAAAACAATAATGTGGTCCATGTTGAATATAAATACCATGAAGTTAGTTATTAATAATGAAAATATCAAATAAGTTTCAATTGTGCAAATAAAGAAAAAAACATGGTGGCACCCAACATTGGGTGACATGGTCCCATGGGCCAGTCATAGTGGCACCCGCCGGCGGGTGCCATGGTCGTCAAAGGGTTAAACAAGTGCAGTGGTGGGTGATAGGTAGGTGATCGCCAATGATAGTCGGAACAAGGCGCTAACATAAATTAGTAAGGAAGACGGCTTAGGAGCTTTTATTGGGATGAAAGCACGTTTGGCAAAAGCGAAAACGAGAACGGAGAGCAAACCCTCATCGCACACCTGGAGAGGGAGAGAACTGCAACTACGCCGCGATGACCCTTGTGGCTATTGCGGGCAACTGTGCTCATTAACTGGCACTATCTGCCATGCTTTAGGCATGCAAACTTTGAACGCTCACAACTTTTTTACGGTGGACTCATTTTGCAGTTAATTTTCATATTTGTTAATAACTTTCCAAGCCCTATCGATATACTAAGGCCTCTATTTGAAGTTTCATGCAAGTTGCATGAAGTTGAAGTCCCTTTCCTAGTGAGACCCCTTCTACTGCCAGTGTTCTCCTCTGCTCTTACTGATTTTGCTCTCCAGTCCACGGAATCAGGAATTATAGATTTTCGCCCAGACGTTTATTTCGCAGAAACCCGCCCCTGCGGGCGGAGTCTGGTCCTGCTACCCACCATAAGTGTTTCTGTATTGCCGCCTGCCCTCCCACCAAATTTAAACGCCCTTTAGCCAAACTGAAAATTTTCGCGATTATCCCGCCTCCCGTGGGCGGAGTGCGGTCCTCCCACCTACCACAAGTGTTTCTATCCTGCCACCTGTACTCCTTCCAAGTTTAAACTCTAGGTCTACGGAAACAGGAGTAGTGATTTCCCGCTCAAACTTATTTCGTTCAAACCGCGCCTCCTGTGGGCGGAGTCTATCCTGCCACTCACCATAAATGTTACCTTCATGTCCCTTATAGTCCTACCAAGTTTGAACTTTCTAGGTCCGCGGGAACAGGAGCTACGAATTTTCGTGCAAACAGACAGACAGACGCGAGCGCTTCATATGTAGTAAGAATATTATAGCAATAGTAGTAACGATGTCAAGGCCTTTTAGTGATGGCCTTTCAGTGATGTTTTGAAATTGCATCTGTGAAGAGCGATACCGTTTACCACACAATAGGAAACAAAGATTCCTGTTCGTATGACGAAACTGCGCTTCTCTAAATTCAACCGATCCGTGAACAAGCCTGTCTTCTGCTCAAAGACAAGGACAGTGAACCAGTGAGAACTATTGAATTACTTGAAAACACCGCCCGTATTTATCAACAAGCACGGAGTACTTCATAAGAAATCATGAATTCTAATCGAAATCACGTCACCAACATTGGAAAACGGAAAACTGTTAACGTCTGCAAAGGAATTACATTGAATACAAAACTAAACGACATCCATATCATTACGAAGGCATCCAGGATGCACACTCTGTGTACCATACTATAGATGTTTATTTTTACGTTTATGATTTAGCTTATATTTTTTGCGAAAACACATACCTTCTCACCGTATAACGCGTAGCCAACATCTTCCCTGGTGAAAATCTAGTTGGTGGGGGCCACGCGGCGGCGCGACACTTAGCTCGTCTGGCGCTCTCTCCAGCGAGACAGTAGTACGGGGCTGAGTCTGGGAAGGGATGGTGAGGTTGTACCGATGTGTTTCGTGATTTAGAACAAACTAATTCTTGGCCCATGTTGATATGCTTGCATATTACGGATACTCTTCGGTGCTAAGTGGGTTGGGGGGTGCCACGCGGCGGCGCGGCACCCTTTCTCGTCTGGCTCCTCTCCAGCGTGATAGTAGTGGGCCTGAGTCTGGGAAGGAATGGTGAGGTCTTACTGATGTGTTTCACGATTTAGAACAAACTAACCCTTGACACATGTTGATATGCTTGCACATTATGAATACTCTTCTTCTGAGCCAATAAAACCCTATTTTTAAGAAGGGGAGGGGCTCCGGGGTGGGTGAGATGGCTATCTCGTGCAAAAAGCTGAGATGAGATAAGAGTTGAACGTCCAATTGACGGTACTATTCCACTATTACAACCCCAAAAACTCAAAATTTTAATTTTCGATGAAACTTCGCCTATAGGGGTAATCCGATGCCCTGATAACGAATATGACCTTCATTTTTGGCGCTGGCGCCATTTGGCGCCAATTTGGCGCCAAGGGTGTTTTCACCCAATTTGCTGAAAACTTGCGTTTAGGGGTTATTTGAGGTCCTGATAACGGATATAACATCCATTTCTGTGTCCTCAAACAACGAACAAAACTTTTATTGAGCCACATCGTCTCCCCCACAACCCGTATGCCTTGTCGTCGCGCCAAATAGCCTCAGCGTGTAAAATGGATGTTATATCCGTTATCAGGACCTCAAATAACCCCTAAACGCAAGTTTTCAGCAAATTTGGTGAAAACACCCTTGGCGCCAAATTGGCGCTAATTGACGCCAAATGGCGCCAGCGCCAAAAGTGAAGGTCATAGTCGTTATCAGGGTATCGAATAACCCCTATAGGCGAAGTTTCATCGAAAATTAAAATTTTGAGTTTTTGGGGTTGTAATAGTTGAATAGTACCCAATTGTTGACTCACCCACCGCGGTGCCCCCCTCCCTCTCCTAAAATTAGGTGAAAAATACACAGGTGTAACATAGAAAATTTATAAAACGTCCCTGATCACCATTACGGGCTCGACTACTCTTCCTTCTCTACTATCTCGTTAGAGAGGCGCCAGACGAGAAAGGGAGCCGCGCCGCCGCGTGGCACCCCCCAACCCACTTAGCACCTACTCTTCTTCTGAGCCGATAAACCCATTTTTAAGTAGGGGAGGGGCTCCGGGGTGGGTGAGATGGGTATCTCCTACAAAAAGCTGAGATGAGATAAAAGTTGAACGTCCGATTGGCTCACCCACCCCGGAGCCCCTTCCTTCCTAAGATTAGGTGAAAAATACACAGTTATAACATAAAAAAGCTATGAAACGCCTTTCTATTATCTCGCTGGAGAGAGCGCCAGACGAGCAAAGTACCGCGCCGCCGCGTGGCCCCCACCAACTACATTTTCACCTCTTCCCTCACTCTACAGAATCTACAGAATTTTCACGCGCGCAACATGGGTCCGGAATCAACTCCCCGAAAACGGCGTCGCGCACGCCGCACCCGCCGCGTATCACAGGATTGCGATGGAAGATTGGAGCGCGCAATTTGTGAGGTAGGAAGTCCTTTAATTATTTGAATTGGCTGGCCGCTCTCTTCAATTCCAATGCGATCTTGATTGTTGCTAATATAGAAGGAGCCATTCTAATTAATCAAGTCTAATAAGCATAATAACGAAAAAGAAACAGAAGAAAAGCGATTAAAAACGATCAACTCTAATAAAAAGAAAGGCAATCAACAAAAAATATTGCGTCCTATCGATTGGCGGGGAGGCGGGGTGGGTACGGTAGTTGCAGTGACATTTGCCTCATGCCGCAAGGGAGAATGCCGCAATCGGGGGGAAGTTCCGTTACCCGCACAACATAGACCCTACAGGTTAAAGGAACGATGACCATAGCGAGTAATGAATCTTCGTCACGACATCCACTCACCAAAACCACTCACTCATCTGTCCAAAAAAGGACACCCATCAGGATGGAACAACGTGCAAATCCCTTTGATGAACACAAGTGCTCCAGCTCTACCGATACTTTCAAGCTTCTTCATCACGGACGAAACATAAAACAATAAGCGAGCCTTCTACACAAGGCCAACTCGTCGTATGTTCACTAGGGCGAGTTGAATTCAACAGCGGGAAAGAAACTATTTTACTGCTCGTTCGCGAAACACGCATGCACCTTCACACCAAGAGTCTACACAGTGAAATGCACGTGTTCAAATGAAACAATATCGTCATTCAAACAAAACGAGACCAGAAAGCTTCGTGTGCGCAACAAGACAAATTGCCATGATGAATGAAGAACGATCAATAATCAATGCGAAAACACCAATGCCCCTCCGCGCTGATAGAAACAACAACACCTGTCTAGTGCAAATGTGATAACTATTTGCATGTACTAATGCGCACAAGGAACGCCAACAAAAGTTTCCTTCAAGTCCTCAGCCACTTGAGCAACTGCACAAATTTACTGTGGAAATTCGGGTATGGGTACACTCACCAAGAACTGGATGGACGCGGCAAACCGCGCGGTGAAATTCGTGGTGATCAAAACGGCTTTGGCGCCTATCATTGGAGCACGGGTTCCAAGTGGATTGGATAAGTAGGGCCGGCTTATGCTACTTATCAGTCCCACTTCAAATTTGTGCCCCAATGATAGGGGCCAGAGTCGTATTAATCACCATGAATTTCACCGCGCGGTTTGCCGGGTCCATCCAGCTCTGGGTGAATGTTTATCCCACTTGAAATTTTACTCAGTTGGTGATATGCACTCCAGAGGGACCCGAATCTACGATCATTCTTCACTTCAGTACATCAAGCACCATATCAACTGCACAACCCGATGTCTTCAGGGAACCTTGACAGAAACACTCCAAAGAAGCTTGACATTCATCCATAGGGAGTATTCTCTTCAGAAATTGTTTCGCCATCTGATCCCACCACTCATAATAGTGGCTTCGACATTAATCTTATCGCTACTTCCTCCTACGATATCTTCAAAGCTGTCCCCAATATCTTCGCCACTTTTATCAACATCAAGATAATAATCTTATTGATATATGTACGTACACTGATCAAATTTGGTAGATGTATTGAAAGCATAACGAACTCCTCCGCCAACAAACATACTTCACATCAAAAACTGTGTGATCACCTTTCATATCTTATCTTTATTTTTCCTCTTGTCTTTTTTGCGGCAACGACAAACAGTACTGGAAGGACATGGCATTTGAACAATCTTCTCAAATGTTGATGATACGAATCATATTTCAGTAATGTCTTATAAGGTCTTCAAGCAAAGGAACCCTTAATTCCATCTTGGAAGTATCTGATTCGCTCAATTTAGCAGAGTTACCTTCGAAATACAAGGGAGCTGAGTCGCTGAAAGGGTCGAACTTTTCACGATTATGTGGGTATACAGTGTTTTACTGCTGAACCATTTTTTATAGCGAAAAATTATCTCCGTAACGTTTGAATATGTCCTTCTAGAAGTAAATTACAAGAGTAACGAAATTGAGAAATGATACCTACACGTTTGACGCACACACACACCTAACACAGTGAACCTATGTAATTTAATATATGGGGAATAAAATTACCATAAGAGGGATCCGTACGCATTCCATGATGAAGGACGTGCATAGCTTCTAATGTAGAACGTCCGTTGCGCGCGTTCGCGAGTAGGTCACCCCGCCCACTCCGCGCGCGGCGCACCCCAACTGAGGCCTTTACATAACATTACAGTACCACTCAGTGTCAGTAGAGCGAATGATTTGCATTTGTCCGTGTTATCTTCCCTTTGACTGGCTGCTGAGGAACAAGCGTAAATCGTATGCCCCCCAGACAACTGCGACGTTTGGCTGACGCGTCGCATGCAATGGCTGCGGCGTGACCTAGTTTTGACGGACGCAAGCAACGAAGCGCACCCGCTTCTAACACATCTTTTATCGTCGAGTGGCATCTTTCATAGTCCACGACCAGTCGCGCGACTGGTCGCGGACCCATCTCGCGAGCGACTGGCGACCAGTCGCGCGACCGGTCGCTCGACTGATCGCGCCACTGGTCGCTCGATTGGTCGAGGAGGCCGCGCTAGTTATGGGTGCCGCCGTGGACGGCCCTGAGCAGATCGCGCGATCAGTCGAGCGACCAGTCGAGCGACCAGTCGAGCGACTAGTCGCGCGACTGGTCGTGGACTATGAAAGATGCCAGTCCGTCTGAGCGAATGCGCGCTCCATCTCCTGGTTACGAGATGCTTTGTTATGATTTTTCTCGTAACTTCATTTAGCGAAGCTGGGGTCACGCTTGATCGGAATCCAAGTTTCCCACCACCTAGTTGTTCATCGATATGTAAATGGAACTGTGGCCTAAACCTACACGCCGAAAAACGCCGGGCGAGTTGTCACGAGACATTTGTCAAGTTTTTGGACATTTTTCAACTATAGGCTTGAGAATCAAGCAATTCGTTGCGGGACCCACGGTATCGACTCTATTTTCGTCTCATTTTGGCGCTTCTTATGAATTGCTATTGGAAGAAATGATGTTAAGGTTATCCGCACCCATGAAAGACCCGAAAGTAAAGGAATGGATGACAATATACGTTGTTTGAAAGATAAGCCGGTTGTTTTGCCAAGGACTATTGGCTTTTTCACCGAGTAGGAACCTCCTCGAAATCACTGGCACCTTGCAACATGAAGAAGTAGGGAGAAGCAAGCAGCTGTCTAGGTTATAATACGGCGACCTCGAAGAAAATGACCAGGCTGTAGAACCAGCATTGTATAATTGGGATTAATGTAGTCCTAGGTCTCCACCACAACGACAAAAGGCAGGAGCACACCGCTTCGCCTCGCAAGACATTGTATAGGATCAACTTGGCTTTCAAATACACTGCGACCATGAATGAATGTTCATTACCTGGCACGTTGTTACCCGGTGTCGTGCGCTCCACTACCCCCCTTTTCAACCTAATGACCTACGGGGCTTTTAGAAAATGGAATCCGATTGCACTGAGAGAAGCACTTCCAAAAAAAGAGTGCCATTTTGCTTCAAACCCGTTTAAACCATTAGATCAAAAGAAAGCATGCACGTCATTTGCATTATTTAAGAAGAGGCCGTTTAAAAGAGTAAGGTTGTAATTGATATTCTGCCTTTTAGTTTCTTTCTACTGATGTTTTGAACATTGCTCCATTTCAATCAAACGTTTTATGGCTGCATACTCTTACTGGATGGGTTATTAATGTTAATGTAATGTAATCGAAATCAATGTATTGTGGCTCTTTACACAGTGAACCGTTGGGAAACCGTTCTAGGTAACAGGTTATATGAAATCTTGGAAGGGGGAGGCACAAAAGTTCACGGAAAGAGTTACTGGGTCCGGAATCTTCTCCCCGAAACGGCATCGCGCACGCCGCACCCGCCGCGTATCGCGGGATTGCGATGGAAGGTTGGAGCGCGCAATTTGTGAGGTAGGGAGTCCTTTAATTACTTGAATTATCTGGCCGCTCTCTTCTATTGCAATGCGATCTTGGTCGACGCTAATATAGGAGGAGTCATTCTAACTAATTAAGTGTAATAAACACGAAAACGAAGAAGAAACAGAAGAAAAAACGATAAAACCTCATAGAAAAGAAAGGCAATCAACAAAAAATATTGCGCACTATCGATTGGCGGGAAGGCGGGGCGAGTGCGGTAGTTGCAGTGACATTCGCCGCATGCCGCAAGGGAGAATGCCGCAAACGGGTAGAAGTTCCGTTACCCTACATTATTTCTTCCAATAATAATTCAAACGAAGCGTCAAAATGAAGCTACAGTAAAGGGACGATGGGGTCCCGCAACGACCTATATTCAAACGGTGAGCAGCTTGCCAAAGAACTCGCCGGCGTTCTTTCAGGGTGTAGGTTTAGGCGGCAGTGCAAATGGAGCGGTACAGTATTTGAACAAATCTGCTTTTGGGCTCAGTTACACAGCTTTGATGACATTCTCATACCACTGATAAATAACAGTATATTGTGATTCAATTCATAATTACTTCAGTATTTCAAGACTACGAACAAGCAGAAATGGATCTACTTGAGCATTGCCAGAAATAACGGTTATTGGCCAGTACAGGTCCTAACGCACGATCAAGTGCAGGTAATTAAAGAATCCTTCAATTGAACATCAAATATTGCATAGCTAGCACTTCCGGGCTGTGCTATGGTAAATTTTTATTCCTCTGGAACGTTGTATGTCGCAGGCTCTGGTCACGAGGTGGGAAGATTTGTGAAGAAAAAAAAAAGCAGTGTGACTCGACCTACCATCCAAATTGGACACAGAAACATTGGAGAAATGAAAAGGTAAATACTTGGATTCCACTTCTTTTTGCTTCCAAAGTATGTCAAAGAACCTTTTTCCTGATTATTGATCTCAGAATTCTGTAGTCCAATACAAAGTACTTGAGACTGCCCGGTCTTTTACTTCAAGATCGTACCAAACGAATTCCCTCTAGAGCTATTTGACTCAACAATAAATCTTATCCTCGTCATTTCACTTTCCGATAGTTTGGCAATCGAGAAGCTTAGAAAAGTTCAGTACTGCGGCTGTTCGGAGCGATGCACTCGACACCGGTCAACAGGCAGCGAGAGAGCGGATATCGTGCGGGGTCCACTGGATGGAGAACTCGAACTCATCAAACAGTAACGAATCTGATTGTGATTATCTCTCTCTTTGCAAATAGAAAGGTGTCAATGAGTACCAACTGGCACACAAAGATCTACACAAAACTTGAGACTCGCCTTTCGATTCGCTCATGATATCTCTATTAATCTTTTATGGTGAGTACATTTGATTTGCATTTTACTTGTCTTTAATCCAACTTTTACGATTATAGGTTTTCTGAGCGTGGTTGCCGAAAATTGTCATCAGGGACAGCTTTGCGAGAGCTGTGATTTCTTTAGAGAACTTCACAACTGTCAATCAACAGAGAAGATACCTCATTTTCTTTGCAAATCGGGGTGAGTTTCTAATCTTCCCATTGCTTTGAAACCTTTTTGCGTCCCTTTTTTCCGCTTCCTCCTTCGGAACTATTCATCTTACTTATAAAAATCGCATCTTCCCATTAACCACACTCTTTCT
This sequence comes from Haemonchus contortus, assembly GCA_000469685.2. Classification (NCBI taxonomy): domain Eukaryota; kingdom Metazoa; phylum Nematoda; class Chromadorea; order Rhabditida; family Trichostrongylidae; genus Haemonchus; species Haemonchus contortus. The sequence continues at coordinate 23,386,096 of LS997564.1, read as the reverse complement.
GTTGGGATATGCCAGCCTTTCATGTTCATTCACAAGTGATGGGTGCAGTCCAGCTGTAAGGGGCTGCAGTTCGGAATAGCGCTGTCGCCGAGACTGATTTCAGACAAGTAAGAGGTAATGCCGATTTTGAATTTAATCTCCTGTGGGTTGTGGTCCTCCGCCTCGCTTCTCTAGCTATCTTTTTGATGGTCTTTGATAAAGGAAGTGCGGCGTGATTTCAAATGAACTGCTTTCAGTCAGATCTTCGTCAACTCGTCTGGATACTTACTTTGTGAAGAAGGTTTGTTGAGATTATTTGGCTGCCAGCCTGGAACCACCTTCGAGCTGATCACAAAAAAGTGTGTCAAGTCAAGAACTGCAGGCCGTTCCAAGAGACGGCGACGAACAGCCATTGGTTTGTTAACGGTACTGTCTATAGATCAGCTGTAATTAGCTTGAGATTAAGGCTCCTCTCTCGTGGGTGACGTTTGCTCGTTTAACACCGATTGTCAGCAAGGAATGTTCTGCTCCAATGGGAACTGCCAATGCTTGTCAGATTTTGTCGCTGTCGAGGAACACTGTTGGCCAAGTAAGGTTCTCCTCGAATTTTCTGCTTCTTATCATTCGAGCTTCGTTCGATTATCACAAATAGATAATTGAAAACCGATTTTGTTCCGTCCAGTTAAACAATTACCATATTTTTATATGTCGGATGTAGTTTTAAGGAAAGTGACTACCTGATGGAACCAATACATTGAAAATGGTCTTAGTCACCAGCTTTCCTCGATTCCATTTTAGCCTATACTTCATTATTTCATTTGCTTATTCAGAGTTAGAATAGAGGCAGTTGACGGTGTCGATAAGTTGTGACGGACACCTGGTATCCTAGACACCTAAGCAAACAATGAAGTCGAAAATAAAGAGTGGTAAGCCAAGACTACGGTTGCTTTTAGGCGATGTGACGATGCAATGAGGATCATTCAACAAGAAAGACGTTCATCAACTAGCTTCTTTTCTTGTTTTGAGTACATCTTGCTTCACGGCCTCAGTCGTGAACCCTTCAACCTCGTAATTAGTTTTTTAGAAAAATGTGGTAGGATCTTTTATCTGGAAATGTTTGTATGCCTGTACCATAACTGTAAGCCACTAGCGGTTCCATGAAATGCATGGAAAATGTTTGAGAAGAAGATATCATTGAGCTCGCGCGATGTTTCGGCTAAACCCTTGTAAGCTGCCTGACGTTGAAAGAGGTGGCTATAATCGCGTTCACCAGAAATATACGGGTTTCAGCAGCTCGTCGCTTCTTTCTTGAACTTCTTCTGCGTACATCAAGCTCAGCTTGCCATCAACCTCTCATCACTCATGCGCCTATACCTTTCACTACCGGATCAGTTATCATTTTAGAGATAAATCCGGGTGAATCTGGTTGTGTGAATTCGAAGCAGTGTGATGCCGTCTGGCCCGATGCCATCTGCTCAACCTCTGGTGTTTGTGAATGTCCATCAGAGACAGTTCCAAGTCGTACAAGGTTGGTTATTTCGTGATGGCGCTCCCAGGCACAGTTCAAGCTAATCCGAGCTCCTCTTTATTTTCTTAGGGACTTTCGATGTTAAGTAGTGCATGGGTGGCGAAGAAAAAATGAGGTTTTCAAATAGGGATCTCAAGAAGAGGTTACTTCAAGAGTTGTATGAGTTCACAGCCGTCAAAAGGGTGTTAGGGAGGTGTGAGCTCCTCAGAAAATAATTGTTACCTATTAGCGTGTGTCAACTAATTGCACTGACAGTAGAATGCTCTTTTGAGCAACTTATAGAGGAGGTCGCTGACACGTCTGGTACTGATAGCACTCGAGTGAGCAGAGAGCAAAGAGAGCTTTTGCAGACTCCCGATGAACTTCACCTATACCGCAAGGCTGCGTTTTAAGCTTACAGGTCCCCATGTGATCTTCTCAGGGTTCGAAGCTTCGTCTTAAAGGGCAACCTTTCCTAGCGCGAATGTTGCCTTCATAGGCAAGTTCACGATAAAAATGGTTTCTGAGACCCTTTTGGGGGATTAATCTGTGATCCCTCAAAACACCACAGCGGACGCTGTCGGCTAAAAAAACGGCCCAGATAGGGCGTTGAAAAGGATCTCAAAACAGTCTTAGTCGACGTTCATGCCCAAGGCGGACGAGTTATCATGGCCTTGTAAAGGTTATACAGTGCGTTTCATAATTATAAGGTCACCCTCGATTTTTGCGATTCAGGAGAAAGCAACCGGAATGGAATTTTTTGGCAAACACAGGAAGATTCCTCATCACAATGTACCTCCGTATTCAAATTATGGTCGCAATATCCTTCACCTCAAATTTTTTTATGAATTTTTTAAAAATAGTGTCGGCTTTCGCACCGTTTCATAATTATAAGGTCACCCTGAGGAAGTGAATGATTTATTGACGTTGATGGCATATGTACAATACTTAATAATCTATAGTTCCTCCTTGTTTAAGAGCAACATCAAAGAGCCTACGTGGCATACTAGAAACTAGGTTTCGAAGATGTTCCTCATCGGTTGCTCTCCATGCTTCGATAAGTGCTCGCTTCAGCTCTTCTTTGCCCTGGAACTGACGGTTATTCGCATAAACCTGTCTGAATATTATGTCCCAGATATGTTCCATCGGATTGAGACCTGGACTGCAGGCTGGCCATGGCAGGACGCTTATTTATTGGCATTGTAGCCACTCATCCGCTGCACGGCTCACATGAATGGAGGAGTTGTCTTGTTGAAAGACATAGTTGAGGTGACGGCGATGGCATAGAAAGGGTACTGGATGATGCTCCAAGACGTTCTAGTAATCCTTGAAATCCATACTGCAGCTCACGACATGTATATCCAACACAACATCATTGCAGAATGCACCCCACACCATAGACTTCCTTCACCGAAATTGCAACGGCTGAAGTGGACTGGTTCCTTTCTCAAGTCGCGTCAGTACCGCTTGTTTCCGTCAAGACCGTCCAGATTGAATTTCTTTTCATTCGAAAAGACGACCTGAATAGGAATTATTCAGCTCCATGGTGAGATTTTGATGCAGATCTACCGTTGCCCAATCTCTCCGTAGGTTCATCTTTGCAAATCCGAGTCGAGCGTCTCTGTGGCGATCGGTGATTCGTGGCACCTTCTCCATTGCTTGCCTGGTGATGTTCTCGCATCTTCTCACTGCTCTCCAGACTGTAGTTTTCGACACAGAGAGGTTTAATTCCAATCTTCCAATTCCAATCCTTAATTCCAATTCCATCAGAGCTCTCCAGAAATCTTTGAATGGTCCAACGGGAACTCCCTATTTGCCTGTGGATGGCTCGAGTACTGAGCCCACCTCCATGATGAGCCTTCTCATCTGAAGAAAGCAGATGACCACGAACCATGTTGACAGTCAGGTTTAGAAATGCATTTGCTACACATGCTTACCTTTATAAGTATCTTTAAACACGAAATTTCCTCTCTTCCATGAATAATTGTTCACTTTCTCAGGGTGACCTTATAATTATGAAACGGTGCAAAAACCGATAAACTGTACTAAAAAAGTTCAGAAGAATGCAGCAGCGGCTAAGAAACGGATACCTAGATTATTCGTGCTGGGGGATCTGTTCATGACGCTAGAAAAAATCCTTAATGATTGCTTTTCCTGGAAGTGCAAAGTTTGAGGGTGACCTTATAATTATGAAACGCACTGTATAATAGAAGCTGCACCGTTCGGCTGGGACCTACATTTCCCACGCAGGCAGCTCTTTGTAGCCAGCTATACGCGATGGCACTTGCGGTTGGGCAGTTCGTCCAAATACTCATCTCATGCTATTTTTGTCGTCACGTTCTCGTCCCCCGATTTTCCCGAACCCCTGATTTTACTACTTTTTTTGAAACCTCATATCTTTCTAAATACCTCGCGTTTTCTCAGCCACTGTTGCACCATTCTAGACTATCACATCCATTGTTCTTTTAAAACTAGGTTACCCAGAATCACCATTAACTGTGCCTTTGACTGCTATTCTTGTCGTAAGTTGTCATGCTGTCGTAGTATTTAATATTTACGGGTACAGTACTCGCTCAATGAATCGTGTCCCTCGTCGGAGTTCTCCCTACAACTCACCATTTTCGTGAGGCTTTGGCATTGTGAACTGCAGTGGAAGAGTAGAAAGGAAAAACAAAAAAAAATCAAGAAAAATTAACCGTTTGACGTCAATGCGGATTTCGACGTGACGCGTCCATGGGCCACGCCCCCTCTTTTCGCGCGTGACTTTTACTCACCGGGTGGGTGGCACTGTCCCAGGAAAAAATTCTTCCACTGGATTACTGAATTTAGCAGTTGGTAGGAAACAAGAAAATATTGTGGCACCCAGAATTGAGTGCCAATGCCCCATGCGCTTGTCATAGTGGCACCCACCGGTGGGTGCTATTGTCGTCAAAGGGTTAAGTTGTATAATATTAATGGCTGCAACTCACGGCTCAATACCGCGGCCGGCTAAGCGGCTCATGTTGTTGTATAAAAGTGTGAGGACCGATGAACCGTGGCTATAATATCATTGAGAACTGTAGGCATGCAATTTTCATTACCGTTACCGAAATGTACCGACGCGAACTCAGGTCAGACTAGACCAAGGGTTCACTGTAGCTGAGCAGCATCACAATGAGTAGCAATTACTTTTTCGCACACTCCACCCCACAGAGCCGCCTTCCAAAGACAGTTTAGATCCTCCTCTACGAAGCAACCATCTTTGAAATTGGGCTTTTTTACTAAAAGTAAGGCCCCTCACTTTATCAATAGCCATTTTTCGGTGCAGTAATACCGCATCTCGTCTTCTCGAGAACTAACGTTCTCTGCGGTTGAGTAACTCTTACAACCATTCTTATCGCAGTTGTGATTTCAAAGTAAACAGGCACGTCAGAATGCATATCATAGAGATGGAACGGTGTGCATCTCGTCCCTAATTCCACCATCGTGTCCTCTTCCTGAACCTCACAATGGTATTCCAAATCCTGCTACGGTGCTTGCCAATCCGTCCACTCATCCGCTGAATCCCGGTGGTTACATGTAAGTTGCTTTCTTTGAATTATTCCATACAGTTTGGCGAGAGAAGCCCCCTAGGCCAGTGCTTTGCACTTCGACGTCAACGGAAATCCATAGATCCAATGGGGGCGATGGATCGACATGGTGTGTTTATCCAGACGGTAACAACGACATCTTCGTTGCCGACATTTACGACTGCATCTCTCATCCTCAGGTTTTCTATGACTATGACCTCTGTCGATTTCTCGACGGACTTAAGCAATCCTATTAAGAAGTTTCATTTCTGTTGTAATTTCAGGTTACGAATGTTCTGTTTCCCGAGTTTCACGACACCGTAGATGGGATTTGCTGTCAAAATCGAGGTCTGAAATAATATTTCAAAGTGATGTCTGCTTCCGAAAGAGTCCTTACTAGAAACACTAAAGAAGCATGAACATAGAGCTGCGTTGGCCATTAGAAAATCTCATGTGAACGAGCGGAACGGTTGGCTCATAAGGTTCGTCCATCATAAGGGCAGAATGTTTTATCCTCAAACTAAAACATGTCGTGAAAAAACGAGCTTCACGTTATCAAACCTCTTTGAAAATCATCGCAGATTTTGATTCGGGTTATTTGGACTCCCGAATTACAGGTCTGCAAATGTCACTAGTAAATCTATCACGTAACTGTTCGTTTGGTCGGGCATGATTTTGATGAGCGAACTTGAGATGAATTTCAGTGAGACTTTCCAAGAAGGCGTGCGGCGTGTCTCCAGAGGTTGGTGGTTCACAGGCCTAGATCCTTCCAAAGGCCGAGAAACGTCTACTAGACTCTGGCCGCTGATCAGCAATATCTTTTTGAATAATATGTGCTCTTATATGGCTAAAAAGCGGTATTGACCGGGTTTGAAAAGAGTTCAAAAGCCGCTTGACTTACTTCCGCCAACAATCACTTTCAGCAATAGACTTTTCTATCGGCCATGCAAAACCTACGTCGAAGTGGTAGCCGTGCTGGTGGAGCACATCGTTGTAAAATTAGATAATTTCATTATCAGCATCATCATTTCTTGTGTACGTGCACAACTTGTTCAGCACCTTATGACAACGAACGAACCAACGAGGGAGACGTGAATCATGTACACGTAATTTGCTTATCCTACTCGAAAAGAGCAGTATTTTCTTGCCATGATTTCACCTTGAGCTAAGCTTTGATCATGTAGAAGGGGTCAGGAAAGGGATTGAAGAGGACTTACTTCAGTCAAGGTTGCCTTCTAAGGGTTTTCAAGAAATGCATCGGTCAAAGAAGTAGTTGATCACTCCTTGAAAGTCAAATGCTTGTTGGTGTACCGAGAACATTCTCCGATCCGAAATGGGTTCTTCTTCAATCAGCCAATCGCCCCGGTATGATAGAGTATCGCTTTCTATAGTGCCTGAAAACTGGGTATGTAATCCATCTGCGAAACGAGGAAGACTAGCGTACTTCGTACGTCAAAATGCTCACATTTTTCGAAGCCGAAATCAGTTGCGACCAGTCTTTGAGATCGGACTCACGTTACGAAAAGGGTCGCATATCTGCAAAGGATCCTTCATTCCCTTTCGAAAATACAGATGATTTCCTATAATTGTACAATTGATTGTAGCGTTTGTGTGCGTCCAACCGATGGAATCTGGCGATGAGCCCTCGGTCCCACGATGGTGGTTCAACTCAGCAACAGGAAGCTGTGTTCAGTTCACTTGGGATCCAACTACCATTGAGGGAGCCTCGCCAAACAATTTTAGAACCGTGGATCATTGCGAGAGCTACTGCAGAGATAGTGAGTTTTTGATAATATCCATTACCGTTACTAGTCATAATTGTGGCAACCACCTTCTGCTGCTAGCAGATCACCTAGCTAAGGCTGTTCGAATGTTAGAGTTTCTGAGCAACTAGACTGCAGCGTGCTGAAACGAAGTTTCAATATCCTTCGAAGAATTGTGAGAGCTATCAATCGCTCTAGATGATCACAAAGTCGGGGCACTTTTCCAAGCATTACGAATGTGACAAGCAGTTGCCGTTATATAGAGTAATATAGGTACCAAAGGCAGATAGGCTCTTGTGGGATGTAGCTAAGCTGGTATGATCGATAGGGAGTGGCGGAGGCGGGACCAGCTGTGCGAATCAAGCTTTCCATTCTTCCGGGTCCATTTGGCTGTTAGGATAAAAGTACAGACTTGTACATCGGTTGGCTACCGTAAGTCACTGTATAGGCCACACACGCGTTCATTACGCTACAACGACTATGAATGGATACAATTTCAATAGGATTCGAAAGGGGTATCGGATGAATGCACCCTTTTTTGGGATAAGTTTCCTTAACGGTTCCCAATTTCTTCATGCTTTATCCCAAATTATCATTTAGGCTAAGCTAGTCGCTGAATTGTTGAGAGGGAACTTAAATTTTCGAAGGGCCTACCCTCGTCCCTTGATGGCTTTCGATTGCTCATATTTGCAGTGTCCTCAATTTCGGCCAATACTTATCAGGTTCTCTCATTTCAGCATGTAAGCGTGGTGCAGTCGAATTCACTAAGTCATCTGCTGTGGTATTTGAAGAGCAACCAAAGTCAGGTTGCCTCTCGTCGGGGTCCAGATGCAGTCATGATCACGAGTGTGTGCTAATCGGATCTTCCCAAACCTGCTGTCCCTCTACTGGTAAGGAAATCTTTTGTTAGATTTAACCAAGTTTAGATGGATTCATCGATGATCCATTACAACCAGCACTGACTATACAATGAACAGCCTCTGCATGTGTGAATTCTTAAGTCGATTTTGAGTCGTCCGATGAACTATTCGATCAGAATGGGTTAGCTAAAGGCTTGAGACGAGCGAGAACCGAGTAGATTCTTCGAGAAGGGCACGGCTGTTAGAACTATCCTGAAAAAAACCCGAATCTGACAGACGAGTGGAAGTGAGCTTATTTGTGAAAAAGCGACAAAATTTCAGACAGAACCATAACTACGTTGCTCTTCTTCCTTGAAGGCGAGTACTGGGATGAATCAAGGCCGTGATCGTGTCAGAACTGATTGCGCTGAATCATATCCGACCTACTACAAAAGCTCTGGAAGTCGGCTTTGTTGTAATTGTAGGATACACGAGGAGCACACCTTTGCTCTGTGGAAAAAAAATGCGATTTCTGCTCCTATAAAATTCACGGAGGGTCAAATAAACGTCACAGAACCCACCGCTTGAACCCTCATCTAAACTCAATTAGAACTCTTTGCTCTAAAATGTAAACCGCATGCCACTTAGGAAAGCTCGTGCTAGACTCTTGGATGTAAATGAAAGTTCCTTATGGAGACATCAATAATCATGTTTGTTTTGCAACTGTTTTCAGCTCATCTTTGTGGCCCTTACGGTGGACGACAATACATTTCCAAGCCGATATTGAACTACGATCGAGGTGTTGCGATTGCTAGCAGGTAATTTCATTTCCTTCCACTGACCTTTCCCAGTTCGATCTTCCACCTTGTATCGGTCGGCTTTGAGAAGGTCAACATAGCAATTCCTAGCAAATCATTTGATGTTACCGGCTTCACGGTAAATGAGCAGTAGCCTGGTTTCAGTAAAAGTAGTTATAAAACAGCACGTTTCAGGTAGCGACGCGAAAAAGCGTTCGAAGCGCAGTTGACGGCAATCCTACCTAACTTTTGTGAAAAATGGAACTTATGATGCGGAATAGCGCTAAAATAGCGGAGAAAGTGCGAAAATCGGTGGATTCTAGTGAATAAAAGGTTTTTAAAATGTGATAAGAAAGGGATTTGTACGACGTTATGTGTCTGGAGCCTTCTGAGTGTCTCCCACACAAACTTAGTGTTCGTCGGTGTCGTATCGCTTCATTGTGACGGGCAAAGTTCATGTTGAAAATGGTTATTGAGATTTCTACATGGGATGAACCTGTGACCCCAATGATAGCCCGAAGGACGCTGTCGGGTCGAAAAACTGCAGAAATAATCTGGAACAAATGTCTCAGAGCAGACGTGCACACCGAAGACAGGCCAGTTGTGAAGCGTTGTAAATGCTGTAGATAATGCATCATTCGTACCGTTACCCACAGCTTGCACGTAGGCAGCTTGCTGCACCCATCTGTATGCAATGGCTCGCGCATTTGATAGCTCGTCTAAACCGTTTCCATGCAACTTCTGTGGACACATTCTCGTCCAACCCCGGGTCCGGTGCCTTCCCTCCGAGAACGACGTCGCGCTCGCCGTACCCGACCGCGCGCATTCGCGTAGTGTATGAAGTGAAACTTTTGAATTTTCAGTGAAGGGATAGGGTAGCCACCGCGTGACCGCTTGCCATGGGAATCCGGGTAGATGTTCCGTCACCCACCAACCCCTATTATTACTTCAATTTTGAAGCCCCATATTTTTCTAAACACGCTGCTCTTGCGCCCTCTTCGCTTTTTTCTACTATCCAGGACCTTCACTTCCATTATTCGTCGAAAGCTAGATATCGCAAAATTATCGTGAACTGCGCCTTTGACAAGGCCGTTATAACACGGCCACTTTTGAATTTGTATTTCCAACGGGAAGGATTTGGAGCCCTCATAACGAACTGTCGGAGTTGTTTTTTTTACGCGACAATGTCCCACTTGGGAACCACGATTCAACCTGAGGAGAGATTCCAGGAACCATTTTTATCGTAAACTGGGCTTTCAAATCTCAACAAAAGCAGAGTGTACATGATGAAATGGGTTTCGCTGTGGAAAATGTAAGCTTATATACATATTTTCGCTTCTGAATAAACCCTACAGCAAAGCAGTAGGGAATAGGCCGTTGGCAGGTTATAACCTGCAAGTGCGAGAAGGATGAGCTGGATAATCAGCTAACGAAATAGAATGGGAAGGGGATTGAGAGGGGGAGGAGGGAGCCGGTAAGGCTCGATTAACGGTGTTAGCAGTGCAGAGAGCAACGCCGAAGGGGAGAAACAGGAGGAATCCTGAAATGATGTTCAGAAGCATAATTCGCGAAAATTTCATGTGTCTCTTCTGATCAGATGGAAGTGTTGATGCGGATTACTGCAGCGAATGCTAAGAAAACAACAAACTCCGAATTATAGGGGTCCTCCTTCGGATTATTTCATATTTGATGAAAAGGAGAACCTTCTCTTTTTCTTTCTACTGACAAGTTCCAGCAAATCGACTACACGCTACTATTACGACGTGGAGCGCAGCCAATGTGTAAGCTTCGTCTACCACGGTCTAGGCAACTTCAACAACTTCGTAACGAAACAAGAATGTGAAGTGTTCTGCTCCAGATGTAAGTCTCAACTTCTTGAATAGTAAAAAGCAACCAAACAATTGTTACAGATCTGCTTCCTCCTTTTTACTTAAGTTATTATATTACTGAGTTATGATTGAAGCGAACTGCAGCTCCTTGATTGATTCCACTGACTTTCGCCTGGTGTTCCATTTCTAAAGTGTTTGGAAATGAGTATCTACCGCGATAATGACAACCACAAGGAACTCAATGATGTTTCCAGATCACTCTTGTTGCAGTTTTGGAGGGAGTCCTGGGAATAGAAAGTTGCCAGTAAAGAAGGGACTCAACTTCCACTGGACTTCGAATGGGGAACAATTTATATATCGATAGTGTTCAGAATGCTGCTCTCGAAGATAGAATGTAAAACTGCTATTTTAACTTCCCAAACAAGTTATGAGCCCTCAAAACTTGCTTTTCCACAGCCCTGACTCGACAATCGAGATTTTGAGCAAGCAGAGCTGAACATCATTATTTAATCTCACAACACAACACAGTTTTTTAGTAGTATGCGCCAACGGGAGCCCTCTCCGCATAGGCGAGGATTGGCAACGATGTGAAGCGTCAACAGAATGTCCATCCTCCCATTTCTGCAGTACTAGTCACCGAGTGTGCTGTCCTTCTGCTCGTAAGTGCTCCACATACTTCCCCTCTCATCTACCGCTTTCACCAACGCTCGCTCTCATTAAGAATCAATTTGCACTCAACCAAAACAACCTGGTGACTGTACATCAACAATTCGCCGGTACTGGTACAATGCTGTCACTAGACAGTGCGAAATGTTTCACTATACAGGCTGCCATGGAAATGACAATAGCTTCCACTCCCTGGTGGCATGCCAACAACAATGCAAGGGAATCAGAGGTACGAAGATGTACTGAATTGAACAGTGTTCTATTTGTCCTAAGATCAGTCGAGCTATCTTTTTTTGCAATTTGAAGAGCCATTATAATTTTCAACAGCAACATAAAACGAATAAAAACCTCTTAAAACATCTATTCGATTGAACTCTAGGATCTTATTATTAAAATCTTCTGAACTGCCTTGGAGTTGCGTATCTCTCGAAAACGGGAACTGTAAGCAACCCAGCACATGGAATGCTGAAACAATTGTAATAGGCATAATTCTCTGTGATATCGAAGCCATTTGCGATGTAATTACCACCAACATCCATTATCAGCAACTGCAACCAGCCAGCGAATACCGAAGGAAGCGTTAATTCGCTAATTTGACAGCTACATAACTGTCATAAGGCTACATCACTCAAAGTTTGTGAACTCGGAAGCGAAGCTTCTAGGCATCCTACTAATCCTAGTACCTATTGAGAACAACTATCACCCTCATCTAACCGGCTTTGAGTGGAATCGTATTGAGAATGAGATGTACAAAAAGCGAAGCTATCGTATTAAGGTACACTTTGACCATTGTACATTATACTCCTAGTCAGATCAATTTGTTCACTGAGAAAGGGATAGATATGTATCTCAAAATTCTTGCTAACATATTGGTAGCAGTTGTTCGCTTTGAATGAGTCCTGCCTACGGTCTATCAAACTCTGTTGATTCCAAAATAGCTTAATATCTGACTCTTGACCCTATCAAAACTTCTCAACTCTGATCTACCTTTTGTAGACGCCGGTTAGTTCCGAATCACTCCTACTTCTCCCCTTAGAACGAAGAGTTCTCGATGAATTTTTCTGCACAAATCCACTTTCTGACTAGCGCTTGAACGAGGCATCTCCTATGGACTTTCATTCAGGCTTCACTTTTAGTTCACCACTCCCACTTCAGGTTCCGCCATTACGCCATTACGGGCTTGATGAGTCATTCCCTTTCCTCATGTTATCGTTAGTTCTCAAACTACAGAGCACTTACTTAAATGTGAAAAATGGCAGGCGTGGGATCAGCTACAAGAATTTTTTTGGTGAGGGTCCATAGAGAGAGAGGGAGGGAGAGGGAGAGAGAGAGAGAGATACAGGGCACTTTTTCAGTGAATCACCAGAAAGCCTTAGTGGTTACAAAAGTGTTACAAATCTGTTTTCATTCTAGCGGAGCCGAAGTGCCCGAATGGACGGGCATATCGAGACCACTTGGGAAAATTCGTGCGCTGCTCGCCGCAAACGAGATGTCCGCCGAACTACGTCTGCTCATATGATGGTCTTACTCATGGGTGTTGTCCTACAAAAGGTAGGTTCATAATTTTAACAACATCCAAAGAAAAAAGAATATTAGACCAAATGTCTTAATATTCGTTCAATGAAAGAGAAGTAGTAAAAGTGAGGCAGGCGGATTACTCATTCTGAACCACTTTCCAGCGTTCACATGTTCCTTGGCCGCAGATAAAGGAGTGAGGTGTGGGTTGGGTCGTTCCTATCGATATTTCTTCAATGCAGCCAAGCAGGCCTGCGAGAGTTTCCATTACGAAGGATGCGATGGAAATAGCAACAATTTCCTCACCGCCCAACACTGTGAACAATACTGCGGAGTGGGAGGTACAGCTGCTGGCAGCATTTATGTTCATATAATGAGTTAACGTATTTAAGGAAGTAAAACAAGCACGAGGATTATAGCACTGTACGCAATTATCATTTCCGTGTCATACCATATGTCTTGTGATTGGTAGCAGGAGTAATAGTAGTAGTTACCACAGGAAGATGAATGGGGAAATGGACATGCACGGCTTCCGGAAGCACAGTCTGACATAAGTGAAAGCTCAGCTTAGTCTCAGCTAAGTGAAAACTCTCTGCTCATAACTTAACAGTACCGGTTATCAGCTACCTCGAACTTCGGAGTCTCAAAAATAATTTTACCATTCGTGCTCGTTTTTTTCCATCCCACTACGGCAATTATAAAGTTAGAATTCGGGAAAAAGTGCACACGTAGGCCATAAAGGACTAGCGCATGTTTTGGACGATTTTTGAAAGAATCGTGAAAATTGTGTGTACCGCCCGATCCTTGCTTGTCCTCCAGTTACTTCCGTCCGGGTGACGGACGTCATGTTTAAATTCCCACTAGCATAGGTTTACACGCGAGGTTTACCACTGGAAATTCAAATCTTACCGTTGTACAGCGCGCTCCACTACGAGGCCGGTACGGGAGGATGGCATGCAGTTCCTGTATGATACACCCATGCTTTTTACCGAGAAATGTCCTTTTTTAAGTAGACGATAATAACTCACTGCATAATTGAATATAATTCCTATCGTCGACAAAGGTTTATTGACTAATATTGATTGATAAGCGCTGACATTGTGAAGTATAAGGAACGGAGACGGTGGAATAGTAGCTCATTCTCTTCATTATCTCCATGTCCTGGAAGTCCAAAAAAAAATTAAAGTTTGCTAGAATTCTTCGTAATCGCTGTTACGGACTTTCTATCACACCTATCCCACACCCATAAGTTTGACCTTCAGCCCCCACTAAAGAAATACTCTACTATTATGTAAAGAGATATCAGATTCGGTATCGATTGATTGAATGATATTCGAAGTGTACCTTCGTCAATTCCTGAAAGTTGAAATGCCTTCCTGCTAGAGAGAGGGAAGTTAGGAATTCCGGTCAATTAGACATACCTGTACACTCTAGCGGACGCGCTTTGCCTGTTACAGAATCCGACAGAAATGTCACCAGTATGTGAAAGGGGATAGTGCTTTTAGCTGAAAGATTAGTGAAACGTTCTCAACATCGCCCGAGTAGGATGCTTTTGTTTATGTGCAATTCGAACTGGGACAAATGCAAGATGGTATCAATACTTTTGAAGCAGAAAAGCATGTCAATTTCAACAGGCTATGAAAAATAAAAATGAGGAAGATTGTCAGCTGCGGTATGTCAGATATTTGAAGGTTGTCCAAATGGAGGATTCCCTCTACAAGAAGAAAAGTCAGTTCGACCGGTGGCTTGCTCTGGATTGAAAGGCTGCCCCTCTACTCATGAGTGTGTCGGTATTCCATCGAAAGGCAATGTGGCTCATCGCTGTTGTCCAACCAAAGGTTAGTGCATTCGATAGTCTTGACCTAACGGAATCTGTCCCTTTCTTATTTCTATTACCATAATATATCATTTGGATTACCCTAATAATAACACTATCTCTGCGATTTGGGAAATGTACAGTTGTTTGAGGGAAAGTACTCAAATAGATTAGCCAATGTAGATTTTTTCAGGATAAACGAGCGTTCGATGCTCCATTAGCGCTTGGAGAATAGCTTTGCTTTGACTAACACCTCACCTTTCATTCTGCCATGGAAGACTGCTATGGGAAAAATGAGGGGATCGTTTGATCAAGATGAAATTCGCTACAATAGTATTTGTGGAAGGCCATTCTGGCCACTCCCTTTCTCGCTATTCAAACAGCATGAAACGCTCGGATTCCAGAAAACTGAGAAAACTGAAGTACCGTAGTCTCTTCGGTGAACTTTAACCTTCAGTGAACTATTAGGGTGTCTCAAAAGTTTTGAGAAAATTTCGGTCATGAATTTCGCAACCATGTTGCGCAAGAAAGGGATGAAGCAGATCCACGAAAAAAAAGGGCATGAAAGGGGCACTTTTGGTAGATCGTCAAAACAATAGAATCGTATTGCACTTTATCTTTGGAAGTGAGTTATCAACATTTGAATTATTTTCGACTGACCCGACTACAGGCGCCTTCTGCTTCATTAATACAGATCTGGTCACTCCGCCACTCAAGAGCGGAATGAACTGCAGTCTTCGATGGGCAGTACTGCACGAAGTGCCATGGAGCGGACGTCCACGTTCCACCAAGACCGAAATTGTCTTGGCCTCCGTCCAAAGCAATCCTTCTCAAAGCTTGAGAGAAATGGAGAGGACGACTTCTGCCCCCTGTTCCACCACCCACGACGTCCTACGCAGACGTCACTTTCGCGCGGCAATTCTTGCAATTATCCCCCACACCTTGACTGAGTGCGAGCGTCAGGTGCGGGACGATGTGTGTCGTAAGCTACTCGACCGCAAGCGAACGGTGGATTGGACGAGCTTCATCATCGCTCAGGATGAGAAGTGGATCGTTCTTCTTCTGTTCCGCCGGCTGTTTTTACTATGAGACCCTACCTGGGGTACTGCTGTGACTGCAAGGGTATTCTGCGAACAGCTGCGGGAGATGGTGTCTCGAGCCCCGGTTTCACACTGAATGCAGGGAAAGTTTCTGATTTTGATGGGTCACGCTCGACCACATCATGCTAAGGCGACGGCTGAGGAGCTGGAAAAGCTTGGGATTACTTCGCTGCCCCATCCTCTGTATTCACCTGACCTTAGCCCTTGCGACTACCACGCCTCCAGGATTCTGCAAGCTTACCTCAAAGGGAAAAAATTTCATAACCGTCAGGAGGTCAAAAGTGCAGTAGATGAATGAATCGCGTCGCGCTCCTCTTTTTTCTGGATGAATGGCATCAGTGCTCTGCCCAGTCGATGGAGGGACGTCGTGGCTAAAGAGGGCCACTATCTCGATTACTGACCTCACCTTTTTGTTGAAGTGTTTTTGTGTTGGATAAACCAAATAAATTTTTTCAAAACTTTCGAGACACCCTAATATAATGGTTTCGTTTCAGAGCACATCTGCAGTCAGCCTCCATTAGCAGGGAGTCAGTGTTCGAGCGTTACCACATCCCGTTACTACTTCAACTTAGTTACCAGACAATGCACCTCCTTTCACTTCAATGGATGCAGCGGCAATCTGAACAATTTTGCCACCAAAGAGTTGTGTAACAACTTCTGCTCCAGCGCAGGTTCGACCACGTCCATCGCTTGCGAGCATCTTTTGATACGCATGTTTTCAGCCTGTGAACTTGGTGAGACTGTTCTGAAAGACCCTGGAACATCGCGCCCTTTCCGTTGCAACAGTGATTTGCGGAACAGCTGTCCACCCAAATACCAGTGTCGTTTCAGCAAACTGTTAACGTATGCAGTGTGTTGCGGTTCTCCTGTTACCGGTGAGTAGTTGAATATTTTAACGAAGCCGAATGTGCTCCGTTATTTCGAAAGATAACAAAACGATAGCTAAACGAACTGTATGAAAAGTATTCTTACTGAAAGACTACTTCGCTCTGCCCGCCATGTCCTAATATTATAATAATATAGAGGTGGGTAGATCGTTTCGACATTTAGTGGTATACTTACAACGTTTTCAGCAATTCTTAGCCACACCAAGTGAAATGCAATAAGTCCTATGTGGCTAGAGGCCTGAATATAGCGAAGGCTTGATATCGACCTTTCTAACACATGCGAGAAGGCTTATTCTATTATAAAATAGATAATAAACGGAGAGGGTACACCACTGGAACTTGCATCACAACGAGAGGTTTAATTATGATGAGCATTTGTAAGAATTTTTGCAAAAACAAACGTCCTGAGTGTCTCCGAGGTCACCACCTGGGAAGTTCCATTCTGGGTCTCCATTAGTCCCCTCTTGGCGATGCTCTTTAGAATTATTGACAACCGTTCAGTTCGAGGGAAACATCAAAACTGCAAACGACTGCACTCAAGATGTATACCGTCTCCGTCAAGGATGTTAATATAAGTATTCAAGAAAATCAGCTACAGTCCACCAACAGGAGTCTTCTAAGCTCGTCCGTAGGCGGAGTGCTATTAGGTGATTCCGTCATTCTACTATGGTTAAAGCACTCCAACCTCTGGTCTTTACTGTGGTCCAAAGACCTATTAAGGTTTGTTTTATATTCGGTCGTATAATGCTCATAAGCCTAGTTCCATCCTTTCAAACCCTAAGTAAAGGCATTCGTATAAAGTTTGTAAGCCACATCGACATGGCTGCTATGGTGAGATTCACAAGTAGTGCGACATGTTATCTAATTATTGACCTTTTCAGATCATTGCCCCGAAGGCGAACGTCCATACATGGTTTCAATCGACGAGACGGTTAAGGAATGCTCAGCGAACATTCCTGGAAGTTGTCCCGCTCAATTCCTTTGCCGCTTCAATCTTCAAAAAAATAAATACTATTGTTGTGCTCCTGATTCAGAAAGTAAGTTTAGGAAGTAATCATGAGAGCATTCGAAGAAGGTAATTCTAACTCCTTGCATTGCTATCTCACGATAGATCTACGAGGAACCTCTTCATCCGTTTACAAAATTCCATAGAGCAGGTGCTTTCACAAAACTCGACCATTCCCTTCACATATTCACGTCAGAAGAAGCAAACTTGTTCACCCGTACTTCTATTGTGGACTCGTAAGATGCCGTTGTATTTTTTTTACAGATTTCTGCCCCGAAGGAAGGGCTTTGTTTCGCTCGCGTCAAACCTCTCTGCCTCATCGATGTGTCCTTAACTCCCTGAATGAATGTTCTGCTGGATTCAGCTGCCAATCCCGAATCAAAGGCGTCACTCAAGGATTCTGCTGTACAGAACGAAGTAGGAGTGACGACTGCTCTCTCAACTGTCTACCCTCATCTGTTCTTTCAGGCGTTTGCAAGGGTGATGCCCAGTTCATCGTCGACGATGGCACGAAAATGCCTAGGATTTGTACTCCTGGACTTCTTCACTCATGTCCTCTCGGCTATCATTGTCAACTGCCCAAACCGCAATCCACGAATGGATTCTGCTGTAAAGTGGATGTTGACGTCATCACAGGTTCATATTTTCGCCAGGAGTAAAAACCAGCTGGTAGTTATTTTGTTCAGAAGGATGCCCCCCAACGGAATATGCGCTCACTGATGGGAAGAAGGTAGTCGAGTGTGACCCATTCAACTCAAGTCGTAGTTGTCCGGCGGAGTTCTCCTGCCAATTCGCCGTTCTTTTTCAGCGTTATCAGTGTTGTGGAAAGATTCCACCTGATGGATCAGAACTTAGCAACCGAGGTGAGCCAAAATCCGGCCGTTCAGTACAGAAAAAGTTGTAGTGTAGTGTAGTCTTCAGAAAACGGCTGCCTCTCAAATCAAGTCGCCCTGCTTGAACGCGATCGAGTAGTAGTGTGCACAGCATCAGGGAACACTTGCCCATCGGGGTATTTCTGCCAGTTTTCTACGAAAAACCAACAATTCCAATGTTGTGGCATCAAGTCAGGTACCTATTTCTTCCTATTCTCGATTATTTGAAAATTTTGTTGAAAGTCTCCATCCTATCCGAATTTCAAGAAGCATCTTGTTCTTGATTCTCGCTCTGATTATTACAGACTGCCCTGGCAAATCAATGGCTTTTCTAAACCTGGATGGAGAGGCCAAGCAATGTGCAAAGCTGTCCCCTTCATGCCCTGCAGGATTTTCCTGCCAACAAACAAAACATCATAAGTTCCTGTGCTGCACGATCGAGGGAACGTCGGTAAAGTCCGCTCAAAACGTAAGTCAACTGGCTATATCCCATTGACTGAGTGATGCTTTCGCCCGGGAACCTAGCATTTTCCTGAAATGCGATTGGACTAAGATCAAGCATACAGATTAAGCATACTCAACCTTTGCTTGTTTACGTGAAAAAAAAAACTGAAAGTCCTCAAAAATTCGCCGTGTCCCTCTGCATGCATGATGGCAATTGTACCGTGTGTAATTTTTGAGGACTTTACAATTTTTTGTAGAATTTTTTTGTAGTGTAGAGAGTGACGAAAATCATTTAAGCTTACCAATTTCCCTGCAACACAGACATACCTGAATGTCACAAAAACGCCAACGGTGAAGATGAAGCCTCATACCGTCGGCTCACCGTGCAATGGAAGTACGGTTCTCGTTGATGGGACATGCAAGTATGTTCACTCTGCAAGCACCTGTTAAGCGGTATTACTCGACTATTTTTCAGGAAGATCGGAAAGCAAATGCCGTGTTTTCTCCGGACGCAATGCCCCACTGGATTGGAATGTATAAATTTCGTTTGTGCGAAGAAAGACGAAAAAACTGAAGTATTGAAAAGGCCAGCCTGTGCTGAGGGAAGCATCATGGTGAAATTGCTAACTGCTCCAATACGAGTTTCTCGTATAACAAGTATTCATTGCAGATCAACGGTAGATGTATACACTTGGTGGAGGTGAATGGACGGTGCTCTGCAAATGAACAATGTCAAGGTGGCAGTAAATGCCACAATAAGACATGCTCGTGTGGATCAGACGCGGTGCTCTACAAAGGAGTATGCCGCGGTAAGAGTGCTGATTTTGACTGACTGACGACTGAATGACTTTACTATGGGAATCATGCTCTAGTCACTGGGTGAACAAGTTCAAAGCAAAGCATCTCTACCCTTTCTCATTATTCTTACAAAACAAAGAATGGACTGCGCAACTACTTCTTGGACGCCCTGCAGAATGTGTTGGCGTCTAGTGACCGACAAAGTTATATACTTTCTGTACAGGGTGGCCCGAAAATCTTGTTACACAGAGAGAAAAATTTCTCTTCTTCAATACTCAAAGGCGCAGTTCACGATAATTCTGAGTAATCCAGATATGGCGAAAAATAGAAGACAAAATGGCTTCAAAAATCGTTAAAAAGGGGGCCGTACCAGATTGAAACCATAAAAATGAAGAAAAGTGGGGCGTTTGGACGAACTATAGATGTGTGCCATAGCTACGTGTGGTCCTGGCGTGAAAAGCTGACTACGATAAGCAAAACTTCATTCACTCATAAGCATAAGTTAACGAAAAAAACCTAGTTACAGCGAAAAAAACCTATCTTCTAGAGCTTGTTGTGATAGAAAATTGAATAAGGGATCGCGTCTGCAAAAACAATAACTGAGAGTGAAGGGATAGCAGAAACTATCACCTCATCACTCAGCGATCAGCTGACTGTGTGTGGGTCCTAGAGCGAATATTGCAATCTGTATCGCCTCGACACTCGTCTGACGCGACATCGATCGAAGGACGGGAAATCCGGACGATCCGGTAACGGGCTCCCACTATGCCCCAGTTTTTGAGTTGTGGGACTCGACAGCGTGCTTTCTGTTACCGTTAGGGGCCACTGGGTAGTACTAGGGGGGAGAACTCTGACACCATTTTTATTTATCGTGAACTGTGCCTTCAACCGAAAGCAGTCAGATTTGGCACATAGTTTCTTACGACCGGTGCTAATTAAAATTGATAGTGATCACTCGATGTGACCTTCTCAAGCCTTCAGAGTAGCCTTCAGACGCTTAGAGGGTACGATGGTGGACCGCAAGTATCCGACGTCGATTTCATCCCACGCATTCTTCAAAGCCGACTTGATCAAGTCGACACTTCTGTGGCGACTGGAGCAGGCCTTGTGGTAGAGCGCCGACCACACCGAGCATCCAACGGGTTGAGGTTGCGGAAACGGACGGGCCATTCACTGGCAGGGATGAAGACCGGCGGCCTGGGTCTTCCGCGACTTGTGCGCAGGAACCTAAGCCTAAGCCTAAGCCTAAGAGTCTTCTGGAATACGCATTCTGGTTTTTGAAGTGTGCTGGCGCAGTCTTCACGCCGGGACCGACGAAAACGAGCGGAGCTTTCCCACTGGCGCACACTCCCACCCATACCATTACGACCTCATCCTGGAGTCTGCCTGCTGAGGGAATGAGGCGAGCACCCTCGTATTTTGGGTATTCGACGCTATCTCCACGGTGAATAGCTTGTCGGAGAAGACAGTCACTAGAGGCTTCACAGCAGCGATCCGAGCAAGCATGGCCGGGCACCTCGCGAGCCAGGCGGCCTCATTCTTGCAATGGATCGTTGGCCATTTTCGCATACTGCAACGAGGATGGCTGTGGGTGCGCTTCTTGATGGCTCTTCTGTTCGCAGATGCCGATGAGGAGAGTCGGCAGTCGTTCCAGCCTCATAGTAATACCTCTTGAGAGCCCTATAGACGGTTTTGAAGCTGATGGAGGGCTACTTCTCGGTGAGGGATGGGATGCCGCAGCATCGTGCAAGTGCACAATGGCGTCACGCAAAGGATTAGCGCGTACCATTTTGGACTAACTAGTCGGATTTTGATGAAATTCAGTGCTAATGATGGAATCATATTCCAATAACAACACATCAGATGTTCAGTATGTCGAGTTCTACCCGGTCAAATTTTTATAACAATAACTGTGGGCCAATTTCAGGCCCTGCACCTCCTGCTTCCAATCTAATCTGTTCCAGCGAATCTTTGCGGACATCAACTGGTTCCCGCCCTGAGTCCCCTACGAGCTGCTATTGAATGTATTCGAGGAGCAGTTTGTCCTCGAGGCTCCTCTTGTACCTATTCCAATGCCTTGTCAACTTATCTATGCTGCACCACAATTACATCGAACGCCATTTACAATCAGGCAATAACGCGCACAACGACCAGGTAAGCTCCCTCACAAGTAAATCACAATCAACATGCCTGCAGGCCCACCCTATTTCTGTCAGTCTCTTATTTTCCAGAATTCCTTTAACAAGTGCCAATCCGAAAAGAGTATTTCCAATGTCATCATGCCCCGACGGACAAAAGCCGTTGTTGTTTCCTTCGACGAACCTCCCGCTTGCATGCGACAGAACTCGCCTCTGTCCCCACGGATTCGTCTGTACAAATCGCAAGTGTTGTCCAGTGGAACGACAGCGACGTTCACCAGAGATGTTATGCCCCAGAGGATACCGACCGCTGGTTGATGAAGCCTCGCAAACTCAACGGTGTGGTGAGTTGATCTCGACTTATTTCAACAAACAGGTTCAATATGAATGTAGTGGAAGACGGTAAGGGAGCATAAAAGTCTGATGGTTCCAATCTTCGACACCACGTACAGACGCCGAGGTGCTCAAACCTCATAGAGGCTGCAGCTGATCCTCCAGGTCTTTGACCTTGACCATCGCGGAAACTGCTTTTCAGGTGCACCTCTCGTACAACTTCGCCTTACATTTCGTGAATTCTGCGAGTTTTCGTTTCGCTTCCTTCGTCTCGGATGCAATATTCTGCACCACCATTTCCACCTTTTTATTCAAATAAGATACTTCAAAATGAACTGAGCCTATAAGCGAGTCTTCTGCCATCAGCGCCTTCACGGGATGCGGAAAACTCATTAGTTTAACTCGCTCACCCGATGCATAGTTCAGGTCGACAGAAGTTCTCTCATAGTTGTAGTAGAAGTTGGAGATGTCTCAAAGGACCATCCATATCTCCCTTACCTTTTTGCCTTCCTGACGAGTGCTGTATTTTTCGCTTTAGAGCAGGCTTGTGGGCTAGTGATGCCGTAGTAGTCATATGGATTGGGGTCAAGTGAACACGTCGGAAGTGGGGTAGCTTGGGTTCACCGAACCCCTTCCGCTCTTCCACACGCCCTCTCTTGGGGTGGTAGTCAGAAATCACCATCACAATCAGAAATTCCTCTGCAATCGATGTGAAATGGGTGCTCGAAATTCCATCTCACTCAGTTGTTGGCAGAATATTCTTGCATTTACAGCAGTACACTCTGGTAGAATCTCATAGTACAACAGACGGGTTAGCAAAGGAAGCATGTGCTTATGTCTTTCTTAGAGTGAGCGCTCGAATTGTAGCGGACTGTGATCTTACGTTCAATGGTAGGCATTGCGATTTTTTGAGTAGATTTTCATATGGCATCTACTGGTGATCCTGAGCAAAAATGAACTCGGTTGATGTCGTTATTTGCTTACAGTCGAGAAGCTTCTGAATACCTTCTGCTCATCCAAGAAGCGAGCGACTTTTGTAAACCTCCATGCTTCGAACTGACTTTTGCGTTGAATGTTGTGGATGATGGATCAGATCACTAACACATGAAATCGTCAACTACTGCCTCAGCAGTACCCTCAATCTTCTTACCAACACCATTCATAAAGTGACCCTCATAACGGGTGGGCCTATGGACTAGTATCACTCAGTATCGCCTCAGATCGATGATAAGATGTATGAAAACGTTCGATGAGCTTCGCTAGCCATGAAATTAAGATCCTCGGACTCTTATCATTTGTAGTTGTATTTTGTATATACAGTAGCGCTCAAAAGTCTTCGGTGAAATGGCTCTTCAGCCATACTTTTCAGTCGTATCTCCTTTCCTACTGGATCTGATCATGCGAAATTTCTATATTCGGAGCACGGATGTATTGTGAATATTTACCACTATTAACTTGCAATCTGACCATGTTCCAGATATTCCAAAGATCATGAACTCAAAATCGACTGAAAATACAGATGATGGTCCTTCTAGAATCTCTTTCCTTTTTACCATGTCAAAAGTGTACGAGCGGTAACGCCGATCACAATAGATGAGAAAAACGCACATAAGGTGGGAATAAGTGCAGACGCCAACAACTTTAGTCTAAGCAAAATCTGCTACCCCAACAAACACCTTGCTCTATCTGTGGATATTCAGCATTGCAGTCAAATAGTGTTGGGTAGGGTGAAGAAATATGCTCTAGTTAAACATATCCAAATTTCGCACGATTTAGTCTACTAAGAAAAAAGTTATGAACGAAAAAGCGGTAAATCATTTCACCGAAGACTTTTGAGCGCTACTGTACGTTGGAATGGAGGGTGGGGAAAGAAAGAAATCGGCTCTGTATTTTTCGGGATTTGGTGCAGTCATGTAATTCATTGCACAATGTCTTTGTTCCGTCTACAGAACGAAATATTCAAAAATTGAGAAGGAACATGAGCAATCGAAAGCAACGCGGAATTTTTCAAGCAACCTGATGGAATTCATCACGAGCTGAAACAGCATTTGCGAGGCAAGGTGTTCTTCAATTGCGAAGCTGCCGGCTATATGCCGAAATGTTCAACGAGGAAGAAAAGAAACAGGAAAATGCCGAGGTGTGTTCGTTGCCAACCGCCACCTTCGAAACGAATATCGGCTGTACGTGAAACACTGCTAAGTTTGCTCACTGATTCGAAAAGTGAAAAGCGTCGGGTTTGAACGGATGCGGATGCAGACGTCAAGAATGACTCATGCAGAGCCACACGTTTTCAACGAACCCTCTACCGTGTTTGTTGTAATGTATTGCTAGTCTCTCACCAATAATATCGACGATTTGCAGCACACAATTACGAGAAGGCCATTATTGCTCATGACCGTTCCAAATCCCACGTAGCTTAAATTCACGACAGTGAAGTGAAGGCATCGAATCGAGATTCAACTGCCGTATTCGCTTGAACTAGTAGCATGCTAACACGGAAAGTGTTTGTCAGAGGCAATCGCTTTGATAACTGATTGGCTATCAAAGCAGACCTGAACAGCTATATATCCGCACTTTGCGAAAAAGAAGAGCTCATTGGCGCCCAGCTGTAACCTTGACGCTGCGAAGGGTAGCAAATAACAAAAGGTCTTCTTGACTTACCACTAGGACATCAGTTTCTTACTTCCCTTTCTGTACTTTCCACTCAAAAAAAATCTTAAAATTTGAATGGGTGGCCTAATAATACCTGTAAAGCTAACACAACGGCTTGAAAGACATGCCATGGTTCCAACACTGTATTCATATCCCTGACAGGAATAAAATTTTTGCGCTCATTTAGTGGAAGGTTTTTTTTGACATGGGAATGTATTCATCTCTTTGAAAAGAATGACGAGCGTTGCGGTAGCTTCACAGGAGGTATCTGGAAGGCCGTCATCAGGACACTTTCATCCCGTTCCTCTTAGTGCTGTTGTATCGAATACATGCATGGGTTTCAGCTATAATAACAACATAGAAACACACACACATAGACACATACATTCGGAACTCATAGTAAACCGAGAGGGCTCACACTCGCGCATTTCAAATTTTCGAAGAGCTACATATAAGCAGGGAATAAGGAAGCATTGCCTCGTGCCAAAAAATCATACGTTCGTGCTCTGACAAAATCTAGCTATTGGTTTTCGAACTCTCACAGGGGAAGCCTGCATATTCACTAAAGAAGTTCTAGAATAGTTTCACTCGTAAACTATTTATTCGACTCGGTGCTTTCCACAACGACAAAATACCAAAAGCTGCAATTATGAATAGATATCTGGGGCTCTCAACTCGCCAGTACAGGCATAAAATTTTGTAGTCTTTGTTCACAAGATGGTACAGGGTTCATCTGGTTACAGTTTCCACAACGTTTTCAAAATAATGCCCTCGAGAAGGGAGGAGGAATCATTAAGAATTTTTTTCAGTCAACCCAAGACTGCTTTGCGAGGCAAAAGTTTTTCGTTCGAGCTGGTAGTTATAAATTGGAGCTTATCATAAAGCATATCTTTGGCTCAATTTAGACATCGGGTTGCTATAATGTTGTTAAATACGCTACAGAGTACTAGCGTTTTCTGAAGCTGACTGCAAAGTAAAGAATTCCTCCATCTATTATATTACTGTCAAGTTTCGGGTAACTTTATTGGCTTTGCTGTATGGAAATTGTGTTTGAGTTTTCGGTGTTTTATCGATATATTTTTTCACTTGTGCCTTATGCACACGTGCACAAATTTGACACAGAAAACGTTGGAAACTAGACGTGGAAATGATTTTGTTTTCAGAAATTGTTTGCCATCCACAATCTCAGTGTCGTCTGTTTTCGAGAAGGGCCAGATCGTCAACACTGAGATGAATGTTTATATAATGAATTGCATTCGTAACGGAAAGGCGACACATGTAAATTACTCCGGTCACAACCTGGTTTGCAAACGATATCTATAAATTAATGTTGTTACCTAACATTGTTGTTAGAACAGATAAACATTTCCAACAAAATATCAAGTGTGTGTTTCATTGTTCATGCTAATAATGGTTTTTTGTATACATAACTTCATAACTAATGACAAACATTTTCTGAATTGGATGCGCGAGTTTTTGCCTCGGAGGTAGTGCCTACACTGCAGCAATATACGTGTTTCTGTGCTGAGAGATTTGCATTCACCACTACATACATACATCCCCATCCCAGTCTACTTTGTCCTACGCTGGTCGCTGCTTCATAACGGTACGTTTCCTTGAGGTTCCAACGGAGCTTGCAGTCAATTGAACCTAATGGTGGGAGATCTCCCATGTTAGCTTCTGGAAAAGCACGCTCAATTAGGCTTTACCGGCACCCATTGAACGGTGACAAGTTTTCTGAACTCCCATTCTCTGCAATCCCTGTTCTTCGACTGACTGCTTCGTGAATTTCCATATGCCAAATACCTGTCATCGTCAAAATCTCTGCGAATAGGCAAATGGGGAATGCGTGTGAAAGGCAAATAGAAAACGATTCTCGAGGCGCAGTCGCATTGATAGAACAACCGATCTGCTTCTGTCTCGAAGAGTTAAATGGGTCGTAGGTATCAGAAATCAGCGAGAATTTAATACCCTAAATACAAAGACGATCTAGCTACAACTCCTATAGGGCGCAACCACAAGTATGTAAGTTGGTTCCCTAAACTGTTCAACTTCTGATAAGGGTAATTCAAGAGTGAATTCCCCAAAAACTTCGCTATGAGAAACCTGTCGGAATTTCAACTTATTTTTGAATAGATGCAGGCTGGCTGCATTGTCGTCTGTAATTTTAACGAAGAATCGCTCTACGTGGAGTTCCTTCACAACATAAGCAATCATAAGAGAAACTGCTTCGGTAGCAGCACCGCTTCCTCGTTCCATCTGTTCGGCCACCATCACTTCTAACTCACCAGCTTCGCTTTCAACATTCAGAAACAGGTTGACATCGCCAATCATGCTATGGACCTCAAAGCACATTTGATGAATTATGAGTAGATTGAAAAAATCTTACAAATAAAACCACGAGTCGATATTATCGGGATCGATATTAGCTCATCACGATACAAAAGGATAGGCGAGGCCTTTCATAAGTAAGTGGTATCGGTAAGGTATGCCACTTGCGTCATGCGTACATCATATGGGCGCTGTCAGATCGGCTCAGACAGGGCGTCATAAGATCTTAGAGATTGTAACGGTTGAATGCACACTCATAGCGGACGAGTTTCAAGGGCGTTGAGGAGCATCATCTCATGGGACTCCCATGCTGGAAACAAAACAACCAGACAAGACCCATGACGACGGCAAAAAGCAGTTTCGGCCATTTTTCGTGTTGACGTGGTCAGTCTCGTCCAAATACCCCGTATATGCCGCTCCTGTCATGGTGATCTCAAACATCCTCTATTTCCACCACTTGTATGTAGAAAGACTTACTTTGCGCGAAGAAACGGATTTTTTCGCTTTCTCCTTCATCGATGCACAATTTTTCACCAACCAGACGGCTACGCACGCTATTGCGTGCGCTGAGGCTATAGCCATAAGGGACGGAGCCTAGTGAGCTTCTGATTTTCATCATAGTCCCCTGTCAACTGAGCTTCTTCCCCAACACTTCTGTAGCGGCCATCAATCTTTTGAGGTGTCAAATGGGGTTGTGTGTGGCCAAGAAGAGTACTCCGATTTATCGAAATCAACTCCTCTGTAGTTCATGTAGTCGAAGAAAGTGTGTATTAGGTGTGTGCATTAATTTCCGCCGCCGAATGCCGAATTCCAAGGGCCGTTGCGTGAACCATGTTAGAGGTTTACCGGTGAAACCTGTCGTATTCTGTAAGGTAGAGTATTGGCTACCTACTCAAAGGCATACAGATCAGTTTTCCCCCAAAATCCTGTTGTTCTCAGACTGATTGATCATGGGACATGATGAACCGTTTTCCCGGGGCCCTTTTCCTGCTATTTGATTTCAAGAAAACTGGCATTAAAGCCCACCTGATGCTTCTATGAAGGACAGGCTTCATCTGAACGAAGCTGCTGAGATGTTTATCTTCACTCAAGAGCTTGCAACGAAAGCGGAATATCCACTGCCAAAAAGTAATGCTGTGTGCGCATTTGGTGGTGGGATCGAAAGGGTGTTGTGTACTATGAGCTGCTGAACCCGAAGGAAACTGTTACTGCTGACCGCTACGAACACCAACTAGTCAGTATGTAAGATGCTCTCACCAACAACCGGCCGTTAATCGCAAGAAAATTTTATGAGGAGCTGTTCCACCATGAACATGCCAGACCCCATGTTGCGAAGAATGCCCTCAAAAAAAATTGCAGTTGTTGGATGGGATCAGTTTGTTCAGCCCGCATACTCTCCGGATCTTGTTCTTTCTGAATACCACCTATTCCAGTCCATGCAAGTCAGTTTGGCAGATATACGCTTCCGGAATGCCGAAGAAGTGCGAAGATGGGTGGATCACAGGATTGCCTCGAAAGATGAAGACTTTTTTAGACCCGGAGTAAACAAGATACCAGAAAGAAGTTGTAGCTAGCGATGGGCAATACATTGGTTAATGTACATTTGGTGTAATGTACGGAAACTAATGCACACACCTAATAGTTTGGGCTGTGGGTGGCCATGAACACCAACTTCGGAAGCGTTTGGGTATTTGAAGGGATTTACACGTTTTACAGGGTATGCACCTGTTGGCCGGGGTTACTGTAGAATTTATTTTAAGAAGTCTGAAGTTAATTTTGTGCATTTAATCTTGTGTAGAAGGGACTACTGTGTGTCGAACTACGGATACTAACTTTTAAAAATCTTTTGAAAGTTTAGTGGTATCCCCTAGTTGTAAACCTTTGTGGTCAGGGTTAGTGTGAAGAAATGTACAAATTTCTGAAATTTTGCAAATCCCAACCACTTCAGATTCGAACCACATTACCTTTATTACCTCCAGACACCTTCCCGCGTTCTAAAACGCATCTGCAGAGACTTAATAATTCTAATGTAAGCCCCGCCCACTACAGTGAAAACTCACATCATAGCACATCTTGGATTTGACCACACTTGTTCTCCTACAACTTACCACTTTTTTCCCGCTTCCCAGAATGTTTCTAATTTTCGATCTATACGCCCACTTTAGTGCCAACCCCACCCACTGCTGAGATTATACCCCATTTTTTCCTCTACACCTTCACACCTTTTTGTCACATCCCAGAACGTTTCTGAGCAGGGTTATGATTTTTGATCTAAGCTCCGCTCACTTTGGTGCCTACCCCGCCCACTTCGAGGATGTGACCACATTTGCTCTTTTGCGCCTTCACAACTTTTTGCCACATCCCAGAACGTTCCTAAGCAGAGTTATAATTTTCGATCTAAGCCCCGCCCACTTTAGTGCCAACCGTGCCCGCTTCGAAGATTTGGCCACATTTGCTCTTTTACACCTTAAAGGCACTGTTCACGAAAAAATGGTTTCGGAGATTTGCACATGGTTTGAATCGACGTCCCCTCTGATACCATTAGTGCAGGAATGAGGTCGGAAGACGGTCTGGATAGGGCACAATAAGGGACCGGAGACTTAGCCACGGTCGCCCTCCGCCCCTCGCTAGGCTGACTACGAAATCTAATTGCCGTTCACCACTTTCGCATTGGAGCGAAGTTGGTGAAAAATCGATAAGCTGTTTGGCAAATTGCCAGAGTCTG
>LS997564.1:23289051-23351551 GCA_000469685.2 Haemonchus contortus | reverse complement strand
GTCTGTCTGTCTGTCTGTCTGTCTATCTGTCTATCTGTCTATCTGTCTATCTGTCTATCTGTCTATCTGTCTGTCTGTCTGTCTGTCTGTCTGTCTGTCTGTCTGTCTGTCTGTCTGTCTGTCTGTCTGTCACGAAACTCCTTAGCTCCTTTAGATTTGCCTGGAGAAACCGGGCCAAGCGTGGGATGGGTGGGCCATGCCCCGAGACGTATAAAACACACATCAGATTGGCGGAGCTCCGCCCACAGTGGGCGTGGAGTGCATCGAAATGAGTTGTACTGAGAACCATGCTTCCAAATTCAGTCACAAGACAGCTTCAAAGCTGGGGTTTGAAGGTGGCTAGAGGTGTGCATTGGTAAGTTAGATCGGACTGGGGAGACCCACCCCCGATGGGCGGGATGTTCTCCAAAAATGCAACGCTTTGTGAAAACATTTATAACTCGATTTGGAGAAAGCCAACAGAGCAGGAAAAACTTGATGTGGGAGAAGCATTGCCGAAGGTGTCTCCAGCGTAAATGACGTCAGCGGAGGCCCGCCCACAATGGGCGGAGCGTGCCTAGGAGCTCACATCCCTTCTTACATTTACATATATACGAAAATTCATAACTCTGGTTCCCATGGACCTAGAAAGTTCAAATTTGGTAGGAGTACAGGCGGCATGATGGAAAAATTTATAGTGGGTGGCAGGACCAGACTCCGCCCATAGGAGGCGGGGTTTGAGCAGAAATTCATAAACCCGATAAAGGTCTATAATGAAAATCAGCTCATGTGGCTCCGTCTCTCCTGGCTAGAGCCCCTAACGCACGCGATAGCGTGCGTAGCCGCCTGGTTTATGCAATATGTAGACTATCTACAGCCCTCCTTCATGTTTATGGAACCCCAGAACTGCATATACAGGTAAGTTTTTACAATGCCTCCACAGACCGAATAAAAGTGCCCATAACCCTTCTACTCCGGGTACTCAAAATGTGGTTAAGAAACTCGACAGCCTCATGCACTTTCAATAGAGGGGCTGCTTTGGTTGTTCCTACCCATAGCTGGGGCACGGCTTCATCCAACCATAGCGCTGTTTGGATGGAATCGTGCCACACCTATGGGTAGGTGTAGCCTGGAACATTTCAGCTAAAGTTTTCATGAGAAAACCCTGTCAGAACAACAGACGAGCATGTTTGCAGATATAACAATCCAACACAAAGCGTTCAAAACAGAGAAGTTTCTCTCGATGATAGCAACGTATGAAAAAAAAAGTTCATCACTCCTGCAACCGTAAGCACAGTGGGAGGAGCGGCAACCCTCGCAAGCGCGCGCGTGCCGGCCGGAGGCGGCGCTTGCCACTTGTTGACAACACTGGCACATGATCCATAGAAGTCCAGTGTTTTCAACAAGTGGCTTACGCCGCCTTCGGCCAGCACGCACGCGCGCTCGCGGGGCGGGCCGGCGGACTCCGAAAGCACCAGTCTAGTCCGCCACCTACCACCATAATACCTACTATATTTCCTGTACTCTTACCAAATTCGAACGCTCTAGGCGGAAATTGACAGTTTTCTCGCACGACTTGGCTCTTGTAAACGAAGTCTGGTTCTGCCACCTACCATTAGTGTTCCATACTGCCGCCTCTACTCCTCCTGAATCTGAACTCTGAATCCCACACACACCAACACATTCAGACGCGCCATATATAGTAGAATTCTTGAGCAACAAACTAATTTGCTATATTTAATGCCACAAAATCCGCCGCAAGAAAAACAGGACCAAATTTTGCCAAGAATAATGCCAAACATGTGACTTGAAAAAGAACAGAAATGACATTCTAACGGGAAGGATTATGCGGAGAGTCATGAGTGGGTAACTTCTGAGAGGGACAATGATTGTTTGGAGCTTATCAAGTTTTTAAAAAGTGCCAGTGAAGCCGAAGAAATCATGACCAGAGCGAGTAAAGGCAGTAGTTGTCAGGACCGCTTTCACACTGCCTTCATCTCACATGACCGCAAAACTTTGATCTCCCATTCACGACGGAAATCAGCGGTGTTCTTTCGATAATTGTAAGTGAACATTGAAGAAAACACGAAGATAGACACATGTAAAAGCAATTTTACCTCCGCAATTCCTCATCTTCCATCCATTTATGGTATTTAAGGACGTGTTCCTTCTCGTAGGGAACAAGAACGACTTTGCTCCCCACGATTTTGGTGTTCTCATTCAATCTCATCCTGTAAAACATGGGACCATGACACATACAGTAATTTGCTTTGTGAATTGCAACGGAATAGTTATCTTTGCAGTTGTTATCATACCTCTCTACGTTTCTACTATACAATTCTCGCAACAAACCAGGACCACCTCTTAAGACTTTGAGCCACCTGACTGAACACAATTTCTTGTACAAAGAGTTTGCAAAAATATGGAAACAAGGTTTCGAAAGGCAACGAGGCTAGCAGAAACTAATTTCGCTCGTTTGACAGCATGATTTTATGGGACTGTCACGTGAAAAATTGTGCATTCTCACAGACTACATATTTGAAAACGGCTCGATGAATCCGTGCCATTCAATAGTGCATCTCTTGGTTTCGTGAATTCCTTTGAGTTCTGCTTTCATTTTTGCGATTTCAGTAGGAAACCATGTTCAAGACCACGCTACAACGTGGGTCACTAACACCATTGGTAAGTTCCATACTAGTACTTCTGTTAAATATCTTCAAAACCTTTCAGTAACCTTATGAATCGATTGATGGCCCTTATGTCGAAGCAGAAATCGGGTTTCTGAATAGAAGTCGAATGCGGGAAGGCATTTCAAATATGGGATTGATTAGCGCCTGAACACCTTATTCTTGACGCTTTAATTCAAAGTATTTTGCAAATGCCAGGGTATCCAAAGACGCTAAGATTTCGAGAAAGTCCTAATCGCTGCGGATGCGACGGTAGTATCGTACCCATCCGAACACTTACAGTTGTTTCAAAGGTAAATCTGAAAAGAGTCCAAACAAAGATATAAAAAGCCTGCGATGCAACCATAGCGAGTTAATAGAGTCTATCCTGCGCTTCTCCCTTTATGTGCTGCGAAAGGTCTTGTGAAGAGGGTAGGTTTGCTGGGTGTTGCATTCAATCTCTTTTTTTTCAATGATTTATGTTCAGATGAGCAGTATACGAGGTACTGCGAAGGGCGTCAAGATCTTGAATCCATCTGCTGACTTGCTACCATATAAGGGCGAACCAGTTACAAACAAACCTGTGAAGGTAGACGCTTTGATTATCAAAATTTTCAATTTCGAGTTTGAAAATCACTATCACCAGTTGATTCAAGTTCAGGCCTTAGGAGGATAAATCCAGCAACATCCCAAGTGCTTGCAGCGGTGGCGTGTATAGTAAGGAAGACAAAGTTTATCGTTCCTCCGCCCATCTTTACCAATTTGGTCTATTTTGCCTTAACACAAGCTCAAGAGACTTAAGCTCAGTGTATGCGGCGTGATTGCGTGAATGGCGTTGTTCAATGTTCTTTTCGAAAGGCATTGGTTGCAGTACTCTGATATGCGAAGTTGATATGAATCCGCCCTTCCAAACACTGACAGCGGTAGAAGGTCGTAAAGAGGGACACTTCCATGCCACTGACTTCACTGGATTAGATCTTTTGTCGATCAACTGGATGCCAAACGAATACTAAGGCAGGCTTGGGCGGTAGCTAGGCTTTGGACGGAAAGCTCAAATGAAAGCATTGCGTCGTTTCGCGCCTCATAGCTCGCAATAGCTACAAATTAGAAGCCTTAATGGTGTTCTTTCGATGAAAATCGATGGTCCTTAGAGTGCAAAGTGATATGACTGTGCTCGATTTTGTTCGAACAATGTTCAAAGTTGCGCTCGCATCTTGATAAGTTCGTTATGGTTTGGAATGGCCATCGTCCTGGAACTGTGCCCTTTTTGCATTGCTACTTCACGAATTTCTTACTCTCAGGAGATTACTTTTCTCTAGCGCTGCACACGAGTAATATAGAGCAGAAACTTTTTCGGTAGCTTAAAGTAGAGTTTTAAGTATGCTTCACCGATTACGAGAAGTTCGGCGGGTGGAAATTTCCAGAAGCAGTGAAGCATACCTCAAATCTTGCCATGCATTTTTAGATCAGTCCTTATTGCAAACTTGATTGTATTCAGGTCGCTCTAGAAACTGGAAAGTCATATTCATGGTGTTCATGTGGACTGAGTAAAGTGCAGGTCAGTGATTGTTTTAGATTGCCGTTTTCCTTTTTTTCTTCTGTGTTGGTTTTCTTGATGAGTATGATTTCGTATTATTATGTTGTGCTGCCATCATTGAAAGTGATACCATTTCTACTGCTGCTGATTGCTATACTGTTATGGTAGAAACTTGGGCCAAATGGGATTTTCCTTGTCGCCCGTACGTTCGTCGTAGGTCATGACTTTAGAAAACAGCGTAGTTGATTATAAGATCCGTTAATACTCAAGGTATAATGATTTATGCTGCATACAATGCACTTTGAATGCAATACGTTCATCATACTTCAAAGCTCTTCACTCTAGCCTCTATGATTTGAAAAAAACTTCTGCTTCTACTCCATGAAGGTGGCATACACGTCTGTTTCATTTGCAAGTACCTCGTGCTGTTGACTAACGTAGAATACGACTTTAAGAGCAGTATTTTTCGTGTTTCAAAGATCGCCATGAAGCAATTTCAGGGTTTTCCACCCTAATTTGTGATCGTTGCATTCAATTTCGTATATATTGCTAACAACTCAGAAGTTTTCCAATTCTATTTCATAGATTCTGCAGTCAATTTCGTATTGAATATAATCCTACTATATAGAATTCGCTTAGCGTGCCTTTTGATTTGTCGGTGTGTTGTTTGAGTGAAAATTCATGACTCCTGTTTCCGTGGATCTAGAGCGTTCAGATTTGGTAGGAAGTGATAACAATTGATAGGAGCTAAAAGGGAAGTAACTTCAGAAAACAAGAGCCGTCTTATCCGTCACCTCCTTGTGAACGGTGGAACCTCGGCGCTTTAGTAGGTGATGTGGACTAAACAGGGACCCATAGATGTTCGGTGATAGGGATTTATAACAACTATTAGGCATGATAGCTAGCCGTAGAAGGCGAGAGCCACTAGGTCTATAACACCTTATTTACCCATTGGCGTTGCGCTTTTCTGCGTAGTGCGCTCGTGGGACCATGCCTCCTCTCTTTCGTGCGCGACTGGCACCCACCAGTGGGTGCAGTTGTCCTAGGAGAAGGCTTTTCGCTGGCTTACTGAATTGAGCAATGCCTTCCGTATAGTAGGAAGGTCAATATCTTATTTTATGCACTGTATATCCAATTGAGGCTTACAATTAGTGTTACGATTTCGAAGCGATGTAGGATAGAATTTTGGAAATAATGTGCGTATTAGGAGTTCGTATAACATTCAAGACCAGTGAGGATCCATTACTTATTTGCTCCTGCAATGCTGAACCGACCGGGCAGTCATATGATCTCAAAAGAGGGCTTGATCTGTTCAGGATGCTTCCAGGACGTACATAAATCTTGCAGAAAAGCCCAATTTTCCAAAGTATTTTTAAAAACATTTTTTTGTAATAAATAAGCTTTTACAAATCATTCATGTGGACCAAGTTGAATATGAGTACTATGTTGTTTGTAACAAGTATGAAGATATCGAGTACGTTTGAAAGGTGCCGGGGAAAAAATCAGATTCGAAAAACCGCAATTTTTCTTATGTGCACGTGTTAACCGCGTGTAATAAACATACATACATTCAAAAAAGTCATGGTAGCACCCAACATTGCGTGCCATTGTCCCATGTGCCAGTCATAGTGGTATCCACCGGTGGGTGCCAGTCGTCAAAGTTCTGACAGTGGAGGTTTGTCGTTTTCGTAGGTGGCGTGAGACGTAAAGGTATCTGAGGTGATTGGTGAAAAGTCCTGATAATAAGCGATAAGGGTTGACAGAAAACTAGAAGGCTAGAGTCACTGGGTTTGTAACCTCCCTAACAGTAGTACTATGGCGTTTTAATAGGTGATGTAGGGTGCAACAAGGTCGTAGGTACTCTGTGGCAGGTGCCGTTTACAACCGATAAGAGCTGAGCAGAGAGCTAGGGCCACCCACCGATTGAATCATAACGCCTCTGGTATTTACGATCTAACTTTAGCACTTTGATGTTTCATGCGATAAGACGGGCAAAAATAGTGACAGGGACCGGATGGAGGCCCTTCTTAGTGAGAAATGAAATTTTGGTTTATTTCTTGACCAGTTGACCTACCCACGATACCGTGCGCGTCCCATGGCTTGCGATAGATGAATTTCCTTGAAAGAACCTGGAGCGTAATCGTCTTAGCAATACAGTAACCACCCTCTTCCAAAAATGGACAGTACCGTTCTCCCAACCCAAATAATAGCGTCATAAGCCGTTTATCGAGAGCGCACGTTTCTAGCCAACTGCATTTGGCAACCATTAACATTTCGTTTAACATATACTAAGTGAGACAATCCAAGAAATCGAGAAAGGACCTTGAAATCATTAATTTCTTGTTCACTCCTAACCATTGTGGAATGCCTGTATTTCACTGGAGATGAGAATGAAATTTATTTACACTTTGACATCCGCACCCGTCGCCGTAGGCATTTGATAGCCTACGCATCGACGATCTCGTTGGCCAATATATTGTTTGATGAAATTTATGTCGTGATAGGCAGGTCCATATTTGCTATTTTCACGCAAACCCCGCCCCCGGTGGGTGGAGTCACCTACGAAGATCCGACGCTATTCGAATCATTACAACAGATCGCATGCTAGGATAATGGATTCGAATGCAGCATTTGCAGCATTTAATAAATTCAAATTTTACAAAATATGGCTCACGAATACGAGAGCGACTGCAAAATTTACGAAATAGAACGGGGAAAACTACGAAATTGTAAGTCATGCCTCTGATGTCTTCAGCTGGCGCTATCCTTCCTCTAGTGAACTCAGATAATTACACAATCACACCTTCGGAGCTTCCGCCATAATACCATAGCTGAAGCAGCAAGTCGGCGAAGGGTTCCGTCTTGATGTTCTGCTTTTCAATTATGGTCAAGATACAGAAATAGCTAATGCGCTCAGAATAAAAAAAGCGCAAGGCACAGCGCATAGACACATGAGGCTTCATAGCTGAGAAGATCGCAAAGAAATTATCGTCATTATTGTGCTCCACGATTAAAAATGCGGCAGTTCGGCAGAAATCAGAACACTTGTACCGTTAATGGTGTTCTCTTCGGACTCCCACTTTTGTTAATAATTTCGTTTATTCCTGCGCTGTAGTAATTAGCGGTAAAATGCTCTTTTTCCTCAGGGAAATCTCTATTCACTTGGTTATGCTTATGGGTATCCTCAAGGATTTAGATTAGAGGGAGTTTCATTCTACTGTTCTCCTCCCGGACTGGGACTTCCGCTCCTCTTGGGCTGTTCTTAACACTTTTGTTCAGCATCAGCACGACAGAATAGAAAGCATCTTCAAATGAATATTTGCTGCTTGTCGAATGACAAGAGCAACAGGGCAAAGGTGACCATTTCAGCGCTGAAACAGAGTACTTTCTTTCCACCGAGCGTGGTATAAGTGCTCATAAGTTGGGTACACTTTTTCTTAGGTGCACAACCAACTTGTTAGAGGTTTCGTGATTGTTCTGCTCCTATTTTTCCTAATTCTAGCGTTTTGTGTCACTGGGTTTCTCCTTGATAGTCCCATAGCTGTCATTCGCGAATATTTGCTTTATTTATGTGTTACGTAGACAAATTTGAACAAATGATTGGACTGCAACTAGAGCTCACTCGGGAGTATGAGAGGCTGTACGCATATCGCCATTGTATAGACCAAGGTTTCGCATCGAACAAATCTAATTGCTGTACACTCTTCTGCTTCAAATCTGTATAGGATAGCTCCGAGTATACTTCTCTACTTCCAGCCATTTTGCGATGGTACTCACAGGAAGGATGGCCTCACAGATGTGCGTCCCGTTAAATTCCAGGTAATAATTTACTGATAATAAACATGTCATTTGAGTTTAATGTAGCTGTTGAAGGTTGAGAAAAGTGGTGAATATTATTTGTGCAACTGCAAACAAACAGCAACCCGTCCAATTTGTGACAGATCCCACAAGGAGGTAATGTTCTGAAAGAAATTTTCCGAGCAGTTCACGTTAGGCAACGAAAACCTGTCTAAACAGTGTTGCTACTTAGACTTTAATTCCACGCAGTGCACTTTCAAATGAAGTTTTGCCAATCAAAATATGAATGCTCTGAAATATCTGTGCTCCATTTAAGTTGCTTTTCCTCCAGGTAAGCGGTGCTCCAAAGGATCTCCATGCTACCCAATTCGTGATGTTTGGTGACAACTCGCCTGTGTACGATGGTGTTGCTCGTAAACTCGGTTATAAACCAAAGAACGAAGGTTTCCAGTAAATAGTAGATTTTTTCAGGTCTAGATCGATAAATATTTCAGTATTCGTTTGTGTTCACATGAAAACCTCCTCCAGCCTTTAGCGAGTTCATTTCATCTCTACATATTTCCTGACATATACGTACATCGGGATTTCCATTATTTGAGATGTTTTCTTGGACTACCTTTTTGATTGGCTGAGGTTGCTATTTTTTTTATTGGAGCTCATCAGCTCTCTTCAAATTTCTTAGAAGATGCTAGTGTTCTGCCCTTTTTGTGGCTCAATGCTACAAATAGAAGAAGGTGATACATGTATGCAGTTCTCCTGTCCATCGTGTCCATATATCTGTCCAGTAACAAAGAAGGTAAGCACCTTCTCCATTTTCCGTTCAAGATAGTAACTATTTTTTGTTCAGATTAGTAGTCGTATCTATCCTAAACTCAAAGATCTAGAAGAAGTTCTAGGAGGACCGTCAGTATGGGATAACGCGCAGGTAAGGTTATCAGGAACATTGAAGCTCTTTTGGACTTGAAACTAAGCCAACGCGTTGATGTAGAAATCATGTAATCGGACGGATGCTGTGCAAAACCACGACTTAACCAGAGGGGACAGGGTGACTATTGTTTTTCTCTGTGAAATTTCCAAGAAAAACTGCTTCTGGGGTAATTTTTCATCCAGGCAACGCTCGCGATGTTTGCTGCCTCCAAATCGACATTTTTTCATCGTCCTCGAGGCTGCTATGCGTTTTCTGCCTTCTTTTAAGTTGGAATGCAGAAGCTCACAAAATTGGTAAATATACACAAATACAGAAACAATAAAAAATAAAGTTGATGTGTGGGTGAAATGTTAATAAGCCCGGCGCGCCGATTATCCAACTGTATTTTTGTGAAGAGTGGTGATCCATTATTTCAGCATAAATAAAATCAAAAAGTTTTGGTCAGGAGGAAGAATCACAGCGTAGTGAGCCGTAAAGTGGGATGTTTCAACAACAGTTTTAATTCACGTCATAGCCTCATTCAAAGGCGCTCGTACTAAACCCGTCACATATACGACGCATCGTTAAAAGGGTTTGTACAAGTAAACGGGTTGATAGTAGAGTACTCATCTAGCTGTACTGCTCACTACCAAGCACCGAGCAAAGACGTCTGACAAATGGGACCCGCACCACCAATCGTGTCCTTCACCCGGGGAATTTTCCTCTGCCATCCAACCTTTCGCTGTCAGATAAAGTTTATGTAGTCACGTAACCCTGAGTCTTTAGACTCAGAGCCAAGTTCCTGCACCATGAAGTGCACTAATTGCACTCATGAACAGTCCTACGGGATTAGAATAAGAGAAGGAAAGTTGCAATAAGATGTTGCAACCATTTCATCGAAATCCTTACTGCTACATTAGTACTGTGCATGAGTTATCCAAGAAGATATTTTGTCGATTTCAAAGAAATATATTGACCCTTTGCGTTCTGCATGCTGCATATGGTGCAGCTCGCCCCTTAGCCTCTGTGTGCCCGCGTTTTGGTCCAGGATCACAGAGTCTGTATAAAGAGAGTTTGTACTGAATAAAGTCGGAACAGCACATACTTTGCGACTCGCTCAAAAAACCGCTCTATGTGGCGGCGTGCTGTCACGCCTCGAGTCACGTCGCCGCGTGGATTATGAAGAAAACGCTGGGCTTATGCGCCAGCCAGCGCAAAATTACTACAGTACGCAGTGGGTTGAAATTATTTTTGTACTTGCTTATATTTGTCCTTTACAGGTGACAAATGAGCGATGCCCAAAATGTTCGAATGACCGAGCGTATTTCATGCAAATACAAACACGATCAGCCGATGAACCGATGACCATATTCTACCGTTGCGCGAATGTTGATTGTGCTCATCGATGGAAAGACTGACATTAAATTCATAATGGATGAAAATAAAATTTTATCCCTAATGTCGTGGTCAATATATGTATAGGGCAGCTGATGGCCGATTCATGTCTATAATGTAATTGTGTTTTACTATATTCGTATAAAAGCACCAAAGTCTTTATTTACTACCCATACTTTTCTCGGACTGCATATTTGCTATGTGCTACTCGAACTACTTCTTCAGCGCTTTCTGATATTCTTCTTGGTAAAGCTTCATGAACTTTTCTATTCGCGAGGCAGCGTCCGTGTGACCGAGCTTGTCCTGTACGGTTTTTCCTCCTCGTATTACTGCTCGAGCGAGTGCGCGAATAGGAGCGGATTCCGAGAGCTGAAATAGCTTTGTCAGTCAGGCTTTATCAATAATCCGATAATTCACATATTCTAATGGGTCCATATATGAAGTCTGTCTCCTCTACTTTCCTTGTGATTCAAGCACTTTAACGCTCATACCGGCTTCCTTAAATTCAAAAGCTTTTTCTGAGTTGGTTTCCCCTTCCCCCAAACTATCATAAAGAGCTATCCAAAGATGTTCGGGAAAACGAAAACAAGCGAAACTAAATCTGAAGAACCCTTTTCTGTTGCATCTCACTCATACCAGCACATCAACATTGACATTACTTGACGATTTAGAATAGTGCATCGAAGGTCAGGTAGACAAAGGGAATAGTTGGATCTTCTTCCCATATATTCTACTGTATTTTCTTGAACAGAAAAAACTCAACAAAAAGTAACTTGATATCGCTACCTGTTGAATTACTCTCTCGTCATTAAGCAGCGTCCGTAGAAATCGAAATACCATACTTTCTAAAAGAAATTCATTCTTGTGAGCCTGTATAAGTTGTCTCTTTCATAAGGCATATTATTCATTGTGATTTAGAAAGTGCACAACAAATTTCACCGTAGCACCTTCCATCGAGGTCATGCATTTGTTCAAAAAGTTCTCACACCACAAAGCGGTGAGTGGTAAATCTTGTTTGACCACAACAACTAGAAGTGAACGGTGACTTTTTCAATGTTAGAAACAGCTTTTTACCAGGGGACACGTGTTCCTGCACCGCAAACTTCTCAAGAGCATAAGGAAGACCACGCTGCCTCAAATGAAGATGGTGACGGGGCGGAAGCAAACACTGACAAGGAATCCGAGGATGGCCCGAAACGGTTTATTCATTTACCTAATGAACTTCAAATGGCGATTTTACAGTACTTATCGTACGATGACATCGCTAAAATAAGGAGAGTGAGTTACATCTTGTTTCGCTATCTACGCATTTTTAGTTTCCTGCCAGGAATTTTCTCAGCTTATCATTTCAGACATGCAAATTGCTGAATACGCTGTGTTCTTATTTACTCAACAGAGGTTTCCAACAACTGGGTATTGACATAGATAGGGAAAAGTTGAGAATCAAACGGGAGCTGCCCAGACGAGAGTCTATGAGGAGGTTTGTAATAGTTATGAGTATCACCTGCACTAGCTCAAATGTGGTAAGCAGTGATTCTATAGGTCCCATCGACTTTCACGTCTTAATGATGCCTACGCTGGTTTGGATACTCGATTTTCTATTATGGCGATGACCTATAGGAAGTTCATTGATATGAAGGTCACCTGTTTCATACCGGGAAAGGTTAGTCAGAAAATTTTGGAGCTTTCAGACACTTGGAGAAATTTTTTTCTAACAAAAACTGCTCTGCTTACATAGGTTCTCGATGAATTCTTCCGCATAATCGACATTTTAAAGAAGTCACACGATAAAGGCGGAACATTGGCAATAGACATTCACGAGCTTCTGAAGGATTTGAGGGACTTGTCGAGGTACTTAACGATCTCAGGCTTAACTCATGATCAATTTTAGGTTGGCAATGATAACCCAAGTTCAAGGGCTTCTTGTGATTTACAAAAAATACCGATAATCCTGTAGGTTACTGTCAGTTGAAATGACTGTGTTAATATAAGGGTACCGAAAATTTGAAGGTCAAAAACTTCTCAATGACTTTGCGATTTTGTTTGAATTACCTGCACACCGTTTTTTTTTGAGTGTTACGGTTACGTTATATAAAAGCTCCCACCCAGGAAGGCAACGACTTTTGAAATGTTAACACGGTTTAGGAAATCTTCAAAAATGTGTTATTTTTGCAGCATGGCCATGGAACACTTCGAGGAGCATGTACAGCCTTCGCTAAGTACTACTACATCAGGATCATTGACTTCGGCGTACTTTATGTCCGTACATCCACTACTGCGCCCTTCAATACAAACACCGTCATCATCAAGGTAGAATGAGCTAAAATGAAACGGTTGCCTAAGCATTCACAGATAGAAGGAGGTAGCCACACATACATGCTTGGTGCCATAGTTGGGCAATCGTTCACAGCCGACAGCAATTTTACAACTCATCATCCTTTTTAAGGGACGTAGATAGTTGTGAATGGCGAAAGAATGTTATGGACAAGTTGGCTCAACAAGACAAAATTATTCGGAAACAAAGTGCTGAGATTATATCCCTCAAATCTTGCATACGGCAGCTGGTTCTAGTCTGTACGCAGGTAACGAATTGGTGTTCTCTAAGTGATGGAGATTGTTCTCACATCATCACAAATTATTATCCCAAAGTTTTCATCGAAAAACTAGCAAAGACGCTTTTTATTTGATTTCAAAGCTGACTGAATTATTGTCTGGGAAAAGCTCTTGATCTAAAATCATCAGTAGATTCAAGCATCGAGAGAAAAAAGAAGATATGACACGTCTTCATCTGGAGTCTACTTAAAAAGCTTGTCTATTCATAGAAAAACGGTTGAGCGAGGAGATAATTCTTTGTTCCGAGTCCATTACCGCAATTTGCTATGACAGTAATTCAACGAAACCTAGTTTTCCAATATTCTTTGCTGTGATCATGTCACGAAACAGATGAATAACCTAACTGATTCAGCTAACGAGTCCAGTATCGCAAAAAGGAGTGGACGAAATCCTAGAAGGTGTACTTGATTCGATGTCAATGGACGGAGCAACCGTAAGTATTACATTGCAAAATCGTGTGAAGATAAGACAGGGCATAACGCAAAAATGACCGAATTTCCATCTTCTTTCCGAAGTTATGTGTGTAAATTGCCCTAGAAGTTATACGCAGTTGTAAGGAAAAGTTTCGAGATTGTTTATCAAATAAAGGAAGAAGCTTTCCCTCTTTACATTATTTTCCAGACTTTGCATCAGCTGATAAAACCAATTATCCTAATTTAGGCTTGTCAAGTTAACCCGCAGGAGCCTTCAAGTTCCAGCGGTGACGGAGGTGGAGAGTCATTAAAAAGGTGTTGTAAACGATTATACGTACGACATCACTCACATGAACCGTCTGCAAGGAAAAGGCCAAGATTTGATGACTCCGCAGATGAAGACCGAACGCTTGAAAGGCTGATCTAGATATGAATTAAGAAGTGAGTTACAAATCGCAAAGGCTATGTGATATCATGCGGCACAACCTTTATGTAAAATATCAACAAAAGATAAAATAAATATTTTTTTGGC
Source organism: Haemonchus contortus (assembly GCA_000469685.2). Classification (NCBI taxonomy): domain Eukaryota; kingdom Metazoa; phylum Nematoda; class Chromadorea; order Rhabditida; family Trichostrongylidae; genus Haemonchus; species Haemonchus contortus. The sequence goes on along the minus strand of LS997564.1, from coordinate 23,337,711 downwards.
ACCTGTGGAATCAGATTCGAGTAATTAAGACATTGGCCACAAAACAATTAGATATGAACGGCGATAGTAGACAAGAAAATCACAGACAATCACGATCCGACGATCACTATAATCTAGCAGACTGAGACAAGAATTGAGCGAGAGGTATATTTACATAAAAAGTTAACAATTAGGAGTCTCAAGCTTTTTAGTAAGGTAGTACTCAACAAGAACACCAACATTGATTCTAAAATTGTCCAAGTGGCTAGCAATGTGATCAATACACACATCATCTAAGCCATCTTTCCCAAGAGCCACAGCTTTGAGTATAGTTCGGCGATAAGGGGCAGCATGAATGACTAGCTGAAATTAAAGAAAATCGCTATCTCACAGTGTTCGTTGCAAACAGAAAATCCTACCTTGAACAACTGCTTTGACATGAAACCATGATGCCTTTTGAGTGAGCTTTCGTATGCCTTATTGATAACACCGACAAGATTTTCCGTCTTACTTTTGTCCGGTGTAGATCTGTACTCTTGCACCATTAGAGTCAGCATTTCTAGCATGAACTCCAACCCTCTGAAAATAATTTTATTCTCAGAATAGTAAGAAAGACGCTTTCTTAACCAACCTTTTCAACCACAAAAGTCCCTCTGTGGCAATTCCGAGCCTTCCACCGTTGTCCTTTAGATCGTTATCAATCAGATCTTGTAAATGGCGTTGACCTGACAACTATTCTTACCATAACAACTAGCAGAAAAGATATAAATTAATGGCAAACAACCTATTCGGTCCTTTTCGAATCGTGTACGAACTTTGGCAACATTACCACTGATATCAGCTTTAACCGGCGAAAAAGCAGCTCCCAAGAAACCTGAATACTTGGAAGTTCACATGGATGAACCCACATCTTGATGAAACTTATGTTCTTACCTACAAAATCTGCGATTCCCTGACAAGCACTCAGGAATTGTTCAGTTGGAATTTTACCATCTTCAAGGTGTGGGAAAAGGTGTTCTGGCTTAGAAAAATAAGTTTCTTCCTCTAATGGACTACGGTTAGTCATCTAGACCTGAAATTAATGATCATCTTGCGAGCTGACTTCTTCAAAGGCAAAGCTTTTCAGTGAGTATAAATTGCCGACATACAGAAATCTGGGAATTGGCTCATCGTTTGCGGTCGTAACCGCTTAGGGTTGTGGAAATTTCAGTCATAGCTTTTTAAAAATTTTCACGGACCCTTTAATGTCATAATCAACCACTTGCAACTGAAGTCCTAACGAATCCTCTAATTTGTTATTGGCAAAAATGTTACTATGGCTACAAACGATGAATCGATTTTTGAATATCCAAACGTTGACAACCTAATTCTCGCCGAGAAGCACTGCTTCTGATGAAGTTGGCTCACAACAGCCGAAGAGAGAATCCTATGAAGCTTTCCTTTCTCATTTTCTTCAGCACTCTTCAAGGATCAGAAGGTTGGCATATGGACTAACTTTGGCCCAGGATGGGACTAGAACTCTCAAGCATAAGTACGACTTCAATTCCCGTCCGAGGCCTAATTTTTGTTCATAACTCGTCAACCTTGTAAGACTTTCGGATTGCGTACTAGTAATTAACGAAACATCAAGTCAAAACGAGTTATATCAAGTAAAGCTTACAGCTTAGCGGTTCTGTGCTGATATTTTCTGACCGATTCAACACGTTGAACGTGTTAGTGCTGATAAGCTACGGTATAAAAGCAGTTCGGAAGGTGAGGGCAAGCGTGGTATCAGTAAACCAAGTGATAAAGAGTACGGTGCCCTGATGGAATGAGTGGGGTTCGAGTCCCGTCCGAAGCCGAAGTTTTGTCTATAACTAGCCAACCTTATAAGACTTAAGAATCGCGTACTGCGGCGAAATATTAACAGTTAATAAAACGATGAAGTCTCACAAAGAATTTCAGATAAGAAACTTTTCGATGACAGACTTGGAGACTAGACTAATAGTTTGAGCAGCACATTTACATTAAGGTGCTGAAAAAACAAACTTGCTGTGAACTCTTGACCACGAGATATAAAACAGCATTCTGCACGATAATCCTCCAAGCATTTCGTATGCTCAATCCTTGAAATGAGAATTTACATTGACCGACAACTAGAGGGGCCTGCACCCTTGGGGCCCACCTTCTGCCTAACCATTTCGTTTTGGACCATTATCTGGGCAGCGCTGTAGTCAGTCTTTTTTTAAATCTGGTCAGGGATATTTTTGTTGCAATATAGGCACGCCAATTTGTGCGCCAGTAGTCACTGCAGTAAAACTTCAACCATTCGAAGTAGCTAGCATCAATGGGCGAGCACTCTACGAAAACTTGTTCGAAAATGGGTGAACTCCCTCTATGATCACCGTGTGGCCAGGGCTAACGGTTGAATCGCATGTAGCCTTTGGACCTCTTGAACAAGATATTCAGTGTTACAACCGGTTCTCTACGATACGCTGACAAACGTCATGTGTACCTTTCAAGTGCGGCTTCAATCTACGTTTCTAGCTGAACAAATTAACATGAATTCTTCGAGAAATTCTGTTGTACGATTTAAAAAAAATTACTACTCGCTGCTCATAACTTAACATAGTTTAGTATTGTCCTTATTAAAAAAACCTTAGTAATTAGTGAGAAATGGACATCATTAAGTATAATGACTTCTTGACCTCAAGGTGGAAAAAAATTTCAGACGAAATCCCTAAAAATTCAAGCTGTGGGCAATTATCGAAATTCCGGAATCATATGACATAACATTTGCATCTCTGTACTAGGATATCAAACCACGAGTTAACTTTCGATTAGCGAATATTTAAAGCGAAGCAAGTTTGCATAATAGCATGTCACCCCACCTGCCACCATGACGTCACAGTCCGACCCTATCAACAGTAGTTGCGATCTGCCCAGGACCTGCTCGGAAGGAGACTGCGCTAGGTTTCTTCCCGGGCGGCCCACGGCAGGTTGCAATGGAGGGTAGGCGTTTTCCCTCCTCGATTCCTGAAGACAAGACCCTGTGTTGTTTTCCGTGCTGTTGAATTTGTTTATGCTTTCTGATCTCAACCCTTCTTGGAAACGAGGGCATGGCAAAGTAACTACCGTTATGTTGGTGGGAGTGGATGTTATCTGTGTATGGCTATGACGATGTTTGTTATTACATATTTTGTACATGTGTTGTTTTATTTCTTTGAAATCGATCAGAACGATCAATTAGATTGTTCTTTCTGAAGTGGATGTTTTATTCATAGGCAAGTTGAAATCATGAGAATGTGCCAATCCTTGTATTAACTAAGAAGGACCCAGTTAATTTTGCCGGTAATGGCAACATTAATATTGTTGATAAAAGCTGTAGTTATCGGTGATTTATTGTTTGTTATTTTCACTTTCTAGTAGAACTTCTACGTTGGGAGAAATTTCGCCTGAATGTGATCGACAGACATTGTTTTGTGGGCGTTCAATTGATCGGTTCGGATCCATCTTTTTGATTTCAGGTTAATAATGTACTGCCAGCGCCTCGCCGTCCCCCTGGCTCGCTCTATTGTTGTGAGTTCAAAACCTTCTTCAATTTTTTATACATATTTTTTCACTTCTTGGTGGTCAGCAAATAAATCAGATTCTGTTGGATTTTACTTTCTCAAGCACAGTTATGATCTACGCCCTGCGTTATTTCACGTGTAAAAGTTTTAATTCGCTAGTAATTAGAAGCTCTTTTGGAAATTGGGACCATCCACTTCTTCCCTTCTTCCCCCCACCCCCGCTCACTCCCTCCACCCTCCCTTTTTCCATTGTCGAGGCGGTTTCCCTCCGCTTCTTCTTTTTGACTTATATCCGAATGAAGTATTGTGAGAACGGGCAGGGTTGTTTTCCTAATTGTCATAAGTTGGGGACGTAACATTGGTGTGCCAGAAGATGCACGATACAAGTTCCTCGGTTAAATCCGTGGTGATTTGACTTTGGCGCCTGGTATCGGGGTACAAACTTAAAGTAGAGTAGATTAGTAGGGTTAGCCGATACTAATAGTCTGATCTACGTGAAGTCTGTGCCCCAATAATAGCGGCCAGAATCGTTCGAATCGGAAATTTCGCTGCGCAGCTTGCCGCGTGCATCTTGGGACGCATCAATGTACCCATCTTCCACGATAATTTTCCTATCACTGCTCACCCTCCTTCGAAAAAAAAATCGCATTAGCAGAGCCATTACTTCGTTGTGGCGCTCTTGAAAACATCCCAAGTCGCGGCGCTGAGAGACCGCGTAGCAGATATACCATACTGGAAGCATGGCGAATTCTCTCACTGCAATCATTCAAAAGAGCGCCCCCCCCCCAACTACATTTCCATCGCATCAATGATACCTAACTTTTCAGGCTAGCCGAGTACCCCTTGCACTTCGTGCGGAGAGTGCGCTGGCTGCGCGGTGCCTCCACACCACTGTCGCTCGTAGGGACATTGACAGTGCTGCCAAATACATCGGAGCTGGAGCGGCTACCGTCGGTGTTGCTGGTTCTGGAGCTGGTATTGGCAACGTATTTGGAGCCCTCGTTATCGGATACGCCAGAAACCCATCATTGAAGCAACAGCTGTTCTCATATGCTATTCTCGGATTTGCCCTCTCCGAAGCTATGGGACTTTTCTGCCTCACTATGGGTTTCATGATTTTGTTCGCTCTGTAAGCTTGTTCATTATGGAACGTCATGATCATCCCCATGTTTATTGTTATATCGAAAATTGGATGAGGAATAGTTTTCAGACCATTAGGTTAAGATGAAGTCGATTAATTATTCTGTGTACAAAGAGTAATGTCGCAGTCATAGCTGTTTGGTTGAAGTACGACTCATGCAGTGCTAATTTAAAAAGACATTTTCGAACAGATAAGTGGAATATACGCTGAGATGCTTACGTAGTCACAGCTAAAATGCATTATGTTGACGCTTGAACAGTGCACGCAAACCCTGCTGCTTCCCATTACCCTTGCTTCAACAGCATTTTCCACAGTGATAATCCAAAATCAAATCATAAATGATAATCCAAATTCAGAACACATAGCGAAATTGTCGACGACAGAACGCTGCTGAAGTTGGTGCTCGCATATGTCAAAATGGAATTTTTCGAACCTGCATTCGATGCTTGCAAACCTTCAATTTTCACTATTATTCAAACGCCAACTGGGGCTGAAATCACTAGGCAGTTTTTAAACACTTCGATTATGAAACAATCGTAAAGACGATGAGTTCTAAGCTACTGTGGCTGTTTTAACGTGGCAAGAAGTGATACAATGTTCGCTCTGGTACACTAGAACAGGAAGAAAAAATGAAAAAATAAAGGAAAACACGCACACACCGGGAGACGCAGTAGGTTCGGTTTACCATACCATTCGCCTCGCCATTGCATTTCTAGCGTTCATCGTAGAATATTTCAATACATATATTTCAATATTTCAATATATATATATTTCAATAATATTTCAATAACAATCAATATGTGACTTTTTTTTGGGCATGATTCTAATGTTAGTTCTGTTGTTCCTAGCGTTCTTACTTGCTGCTGCATTCCGCTACATTCCTCTCGTTCATTCTGTCTCGACGCGACGCGAAAATTTCGACCATACTATGCCGCATCTCACACAACCGCCACGCTTCGTGAATGCCTCGTCCTTCGTGAGCGGACTTCTGCTCGACCCGTGTGTGCTTAAGTAAATTGGTTCATTCCATTTCTTTAACTTAACTGCACAAACACACCGCTGACGTAGTCGTGTCCTGCCGCTTACTATAAGTGTTCCGATCCTATCTCCTGTATTCCTACCGCATTTGGGCGCTCCAGGTTCAAATTAACATTTTTTGCGCAAGCCCGCTCTCCGTAGGTGGAGTGTGGTGAGGTCACCTATCGGTGTCTGCATCCTGTCTCCTGGACTACCAAATTTGAACACTATAGGTCCAAAGAAACAGCAGTTATGGATCTTCGCTCAAACACCACCCCATGTTAGCGGAGTCCAGTCCTGCCACTCACCATAAGCGTTCCCATCCTGCCACCTGTACTCCTACCAAATTTGAATGCAGTCGTCATGGCTAGTCCAGTAACTTCGCTTAGTAAAATAGTAGATACAAAGATGGTCAAGGTTCATGCCACTTAAATCGAAGCACGAAGAGGAAATGACTATATCTAGGTGTGCGGGCCACGTAACTCATCCGTTAACTAGCAGCAGCATTATCTACTCAGCGATGAAATAATTTTCAGTTAGTGAGCTACACATATGAACTCATTTATTTTCATACGTATGAAATAGTGACGATCAATAACACAAGAATATACATCTGTACAGAAGGTAGTAATCACATAGTAACTAGTCGATAAAACTAGCTAATTTGTTGAATAGAACTACGCTTACTTATCACATCAAGTGGAAAGGAATGGCGGACTGGGTCTTCGGCGCCACGACGCCGTAGCTCAAACTCGCGTATAATGAAACGTACAGAGTCAGTAGCAGAAGAGACACGACGAGGACTTCGAATGCATGAGGCCGAGTGTGCCCGTGATCCAGCAGTAGTGGTAGGAGTTCCACCACGCCCGTTAAATTGAGGAGCATGGCGATGTCGTGACGCTTCTAGTACACCCGCAAATGTTTGTAACTGCTCCATGAAACCCTATTAAAGAACAGTTACCTCAATTTTCCAATGCCACACACTTGGATGAAGACAATAGAAGTGGCTACGAACCTTGTTAGGGGTTATGCAATTCCTTCTCTTTTTCACATAAGCAAGAGCATGCTCTAAGCTCCAGCCATATTCTTTCATAGCATACGCTATTACCGTAGATGAACTGCGACTGATTCCTTTTTTGCAATGTACCAAGCAAACTTTACCCGATTCTCTGAAACAACCGTGAACTGAGTCAAATTGAATCGAAGTATTAGGTGCTGAAGCCGCCTACTTCGCCTCCTTAATAAAGCTATAGGTGAGGTTCCAGTTGTTGAGGAGGTTGGTACTTGCTTCATCGGATACTGAGATCTTCACATATTTGAAATGCATCGGGAAGAAATTATCCACTTCTCGCGTCATATTCAGGATGTATCCCACACTAAATAAAAAAGGAATTGTGGAACAGTCCGTGATTGGAACTGATAGTAAAAACAATTATTAATCAAAGAAATGCAATGTAAAACGTGGAAACGCACTTATTTTGGTTCAGTTCTTCCCAGTTTGAAGCATTCCATTCTGTTCCAAGTAACAAGTATGGGAAGATACGACTTGGCTTATCCATCTGACCCAATATCACTAACATTTCACGGTCAATAAAGTCCTAAAATAAACAAAACTTAAGGAGGGAACCTAGTGCGACTGAAATTTCAACAGATTGGAATGGGAATGTCATGACCAGTACCTTGTGTCCGTCTACGCAGCCTATCCGTTGTGCAAGGGCTTCTCGAATGTCACGACTTGTAACGCTGTCCAGATCTACGCTTTGCATGATTTGTCGCAGTTCTCGTCGCAGCAGAGCCTCCTGCAATGGCTACGGTTGCAAATGTTATCACTGAAGAACCTATGGATTTCAAATCTCAATTCACGTATCTTTAAAGATATGCTATACTTGAACCTTGCGACAAGACCCAGTTCACTCCCATACAAACTCTCCAACAATCATCAGGTGGATCGAGAATCAATTTTTTTTCAACCAACATGGTATGCGCTTTTTTGAAACGCTCAGATAAATGAAAATTGATGCACGACTCCCTCTCAGTACATTACTCTTTGCATGACCCTAAGATGAACAAAATCGATTAAGAAAAGAACCTTTGCTTTCCCTTCTTCAGATAGGTGATCTCGCACGGTATCGGCTTTTAACTCGTCTTCGTCATCCATCTCCATTGAAGACTGCTGCCTAAAGAATGCGATCTATTTAAGAGGAATTGAAGAGGAATTTCAAACGCAAGGAGAGAGATGTCTACTCACCACTGAGCGCATAGGAAATCTGGAGACGTTATGCGATCCATGTAATGCTCAGTTGCCATAGCTGGTTCACGGAGCCTCCGAGTTTCACGTTGAGTGCCTTCAAGCTCCTTATGCAGCGATTGAAAGACAAACCTGCAGTTCAGCAGTTTACAAATATTCATCCCATTCAACACAAAGCTCTATTTCTAGTCTCCTAAGAGATTACGCAGAGGTCGCAAGAAATAAAAAGTTACAGAAATCACTTGAATAGGAGAGTGCTCGAAAAATGCACGATATCAGTGAATGATATGTGGAACCTTTAAAAACTAACATAAGTAAGCTATTTCCCCCCTAAAACTATAACTAAGCCTAGGCGCTCTGCTTACCACGGGTACATGAGTAATTGTTCTTCGCTCTGCTTAGCCTACTGGTTTCCGACCTTTCTCCCTTCGCGGGTGGCCATACACTGTTTTTTTCAACTTGAGGCTAATCACAAATTATTACAGATTCTTCATTTTTTTTATCATCGAAGAAGGTTATTAAGGATTTTAAAGGTAAAATTCTACATACCACCTGCCAAAAATACTGAGCATTGCACTTTTCACCGTCGCCTTTTTCTCCAAGATATTTAATCCTCTGCGTGATACCGGTTTATGTCTTCTTAATCACACCCCTTCACCTTTTCCTTAAAACGTCTCAGATAGTCTATGCGTATTCCTTAAGACGTAGAATTCGGTCTTCTTAATTATCATTCGGTGTCCATTCTCTTGAAAAGATTGTGAGATTTCTGCAGCTGGCCTGATGACTATCCTACTAACAGACAATCAGAGAGATTCTTCTTCTTCTTCTCCCTAGCGTTAATCCCGCGCCGTCGCAGGGTCAGCTGTTCTTGTCAGCCGTCTCCATTTCATTCTATCTACGGCATCTTCTGCCGTCACCTTGGTTTCGGCGAGGTCCTTCTTGATCACGTCCCGCCATCTCTTCTTTGGGGCTCCTCGTGGTCGCTTACCTTGAGCCTCGAATTCCATTGCTTCCCTTATCGGATGGCTCTGTGGTCTTCTTAGCACATGCCCGAACCATCGCAGGCGCTGCTCTCTCATCTTCAGTTGAATTGGAGCTGTTTGCATAGCCGTCCTGACGTCTTCATTTCTGACCCGATCCAGCCGCGTCCAGCCGCAGGCCCATCTGAGCATTCTCATTTCAGCGGAGTGGAGTTGTCCTTCGTGGAATTTACTCACGGGCCAACACTCGCTGCCGTAGAGCATCGTGGGCCTTACCACTGCCCGATACACCTTTCCTTTCAGGGTCCTGGAGCACCGACGGTCGCAGACGATACCGGTGGACTCCCTCCACTTCATCCACGCCGCATTTATTCGGGATTTTACGGCCCGGTCCACGCTAACATCAGCGGCTAGATCACTCTCCAGATAGCGGAAGTCCTGGACCTTTTCGATGGCTTCCCCGCGACCGTCGACGATTGACTCCGTGCCCTCCTTGGAGCTGAGAAACTTGGTCTTCTTCACGTTCAGCCGGAGTCCACTCTCCGCCAATACCCTTTGCCAATTCTGGAGTTTATCCTGGAGTTCATCCTTGCTCTCCGCTATCAGAGCGATGTCATCAGCGTAGAGGATGGTCTTCAGTGGTCCATCCATGAGTTCTTCTGTGATGACGTCCATCGTGAGCAGGAAGAGGAACGGGCTTAGAGCTGATCCCTGGTGTACTCCAACCGTGACATCTATTGCTCCGGTTTGGCCGTGTGGGGTGCGTATTGTTGTGGTGGAGCCATCGTACATGTCCTTCACCAGAGAGATCAGGTGTTCTGGAACCTTTCGTTTTCGGAGCGCTCTCCAGAGGACTTGTCGCGGGAGACGGTCGAAAGCCTTCTCCAGATCGAGGAAGGCTATGTAGCAGGGTCTACGCTTTTCTCGATACTTCTCCATAACTTGCCTAGCTGTAGAGATGGCATCCGTTGTAGACCTTTCAGACATGAAGCCGAAATGCTCCTGTGAGATTGGGACCAATTCTCTCAATCCTGAATCGATCAGCCGCTCGTGCAGTTTCATCGTGTGAGCAGTCAACCTGATTCCCCGGTAGTTGGAACACTCCATCGCGTCCCCCTTCTGCTTGAAGATTGGAACGATGGTACTTTTCCTCCATGCATCTGGGATTCTTCCTTCAACGGTGACAGTGTTCAGGAATCGGGTGAGCCACTTTCTCCTGTGCTCTCCTAGCGCCTTCCATACCTCGATCGGCACTCTATCCAGACCAGTTGCCTTCCCAATCTTCATGTTTCCCATTGCTCTACACACCTCATTCTCTGTCCAGAGATTGTTGGGCCAGCCTTGCCTCTGATTGAAAGCTGTTCTGGCGGGCGAATTCTTCGTTGAGGAGTCCGTCGAAGTATTCCTCCCACCTACGCCTGACCTCGCCAGGCTTCCTCAGTATGGCACCCTCGCTGTTCCTGACAGACTTCACTACCCCGATGTCCCGAGTGGGCGCTTTCGCCAGGCGGAAGACGAACTTCTCTCCTTCTCGACTGTCGAGTTTCTCATACAAGGCGTCCATTTCCGCGTTCTTCGCCTTCGCGACAGCAGCCTTGGCGAGCCTCTTGGAAGTTCTGTAGGCAGCTAGGTCCTCTGAAGCTCGTGTCTTTTGCCAGCGCTTGTAAGCCGATTTCTTCTGCCTCGCAACTCGTTGGACTTCATCATTCCAGAACCATGCTTCCTTGTCCCCTCGGGAACCACCTCGAGTTTCCCCCAGCGTTTCCTTCGCACATCGCAGGATGACCTCCACAGCGTTGCTCCAAGTCTGCTGGATCGGCCCTTCGGGATTTGGAAGTCCAGCTTCCAGTATCTTTTCTTTGAGGTGTTCTCTTTCGGACTGGTGCAACTTCCACCACCGGATCCTCCGTTCCGTTCTTGCAGACAGTCAGAGAGATGCCACTAATATACAGGATGGCTTTCGTCACACAAGAATGTTGACATAAATTGTCAGAAGGAAGAATATCGGGATCAGTCAGATCTTTGGCAAACCGTTACTAATCGTGTCTCGTAGCGCTTCCTCAACCGTCCTTACGTTCCGAAGCGCCTCCCGAATGTCTCAGCAGTTGAGCGAACACTTTCTTCGAGGTTGAAAGAAAGCTAGGTGGTAAGGTCTATGCTTTACTTGATACTACTTCATCACTTGTCTAGCTGTGAAAATGGTATCCACTGTAGATCTTTTGGATATCAGCTCGAACCGCTCCTGTGAAATCGGAACGAGTTGTTTGAGTTTCGAATTCATTAACCGCTGGCACGAATTCGTCTCACTCCATACTATTGAGCTCCCTTACAGTAATCTAGTTCCTTATTTTTGCTTTGCCTAATTCTACGAACTCCATCTTATTCCGATGTTTGGGTGCGTCCCTTCTCTGCTTCATGACTACAAGGTCTTATCATCCCAGAACCACAATGAATTTCAAACTCCGGATCAACTTTGGTCTAATCCAGCTTTTCTTTTACACAGCGGATCTGCCGGAGGTACGAGAAACCAGGTTACAGCATCCCTCGATTGACGTCAATCTTCTCCGAGGGCTGCAGCTTCCTCCACCAAACTGTGGGCTCACCGTTCTCATTTGTTTTCCGGGATTAAACTTCGGCTATGCCTGCTCCTTTGGCCGGAGAGATTTACTCCGTGAAATCACAGGTAGACATACCAAAAACCATCCTAAAAGAAACGCCGTTAATAACGTGATTTCTTCTGCATTCTCGAAGGACCATTTCCTCATGAAAGCAGTTCCGCTCTTCTTCTTCCGTTGCGGCAGGTTCCTCCTTTCACATTAGCCTTCCTCATTAGGAAAAATGTGTTGCACCTTACTAGTTTAAGGTTGCCAGATAAAATACTTTCTAGATAGTACTGAAGTACCTATTGGCCCCTCTTGGGATTGATCTGACGGCATTGAGAATGTTCAAACAGAATTTATCTTTTATGTTAGAGCAACTATATTGGAGTTCGCACAGAGATATTACTTCCACTACCCCATCCTCCGTCACAACCATGATCCTATCACAGGCTCTGCTCGTAGTGATGAGGCGATCCCTGGCTGCTTTCAGAGAACACCCGTGTGCTTTCCTGCATGCGACCGACCGACCGACCGACCGACGGTGTTGCTGGTTACGTGTTGACAACACTGGGCGCCGATGGATCACGCGCCAGTGCCAAAAAGTGGCTAGCGCTGCCGTCGATCGGAAGCACGCACGGAGGGCACACCGGTAAAATCTGAAAGCAGCCCCTGAGCGATTGTGCTTCCAATGAAGTAAGACCATAACTTGGAGAACTTGGAGCGTTTTCTCAATCGAGTTAAAACTGGGAAACATCCTTGCATGCCATCATGACAGCCATCGCGCGGAACTTTCTGGGCACCTCTCCTCCCTACGCCTATTTTAATTCAAAATGACTTGACTGCTCTGACTCTCGTTTTCAACTGGGTAGCTCACGCATTACTGAAAACAGAACACGACGAAGACAACAATGGCTTTGGTCAAAATCATCATCAAATCTTGAGCGGATTTTGTGCATAGCTGTTATCAGTAAGGTTCCTTATTGCCACTTATCAACCCAAGCCTGATGTTGGGATCATTTCTGAAAAACTTGCAGGGCACGGGTTGCACCTCATCAGGAGTCGAATTCATGGCCTTGATAAGGGAAGACTTGAGCTTGCATTTAAATTACTCAAATAGTTCTCTAAAGATTATATGTTGCGATTTTGCTGCTGAACTTGGCCGAAACCACTTCGGAGCAGTCATCTCTTTATGATTATTTTTAAAAGTAGTTATGCTGAAGGGAAGAATCAAGAGTTAAATGTAAAAAGGTAGAAGACTCACCACATGGCTTGAACGGAAACAGGTCGGAACAGAAGGGCATTATCCGCTTTACTGGATGCTCCTGATCCGTACACTGCCACTCCACCATCCCCTGCCAACTCAACACGACTGCACCATAACAGCGGCAAAACTACGCCTATCCTAAAGTAGAGAATGCAAAGCGAAGGCTAATCAATCGGCGAAATCAGAAAACTCACGTCATTTGTCCTTTGTAATAATCCATTCCAATCAAAAGCGTAAGTTTCTCGGTATCGTGAGTTGATACCACAGCGAGATATCGAGCGTGGTCGGAAACCTTAACCAAGTAAAAATTATTAAGCTGAAAGAATCAGGAATATCTTAATAGAGAACTGTTCATTGAACTTTTATTGTGCTTTAGGTGTAAGTTGACACATCATGAAGTAATTTCGCAGGTGCTTGGTTGAGTTCAAGACATCGAAACATCTCAAACACTGTGAATTTAAGCAACTATCTGCTCGCTAATGCGGTTAAAATACGATATAAACAAAAATAAAACTATAAATACCACTGAAATGTAAATATTTACTTTACTATACAGCTCTACTTTTGAGGCTGAAATTTCGGTGCGACTTCATCATTATTTATTGCAAGCCTCTTTTACATGGGAGACACTGGTGAAAATGTAAAGGGGAATAAACTAGCACTCCAAGGCGCAACCCTCTTCTCCTCACATTACTGCAAACCAGTAAACGAGAAAGCATTCCCAGTGCTCTCCCTTACTCATTTGCAATTAATATTCCACGCAGCACCTTTCTTGTTTCACTTGTACAAGAAGGCAACAACTTAGTCTTCCCCACCCATTCTGTTTACAAGCTTTTGAAATGTTTTTATCTGTTGAGGTGTTTCGAGATGGCGAAACTAACCCTCACTTGCCAATGCAGCTGTAGCTAATCAAGCATGCCTGGGCCGCTCACGCATATGTTGACAACCAGTAATAGCTAGGATGATAAAACTCAACATGGAGTATTGAAATCCTATATGGGACAAGAGATACTGATTAATTTCACCAGGACAATACTACCCCATCTTAACCGCATAGTGTGACTTGAAGTTGTCTTTCGAGGGTTAAAAAAAACAGGATTGTGATATAATCGATGTTAGTGCAACATGAGCTCGAGCCGAGAATCCGAATTGACCTCAGCCAGGTAGTACAACAAAAAATACTAATCCAATGCAGGTCACGTCAAACAACACGAATCTAAAGTTAATATACTTCCGCGAGAATGAACAGTTGCAAATGTCACAGCAAGTTACTACTTAACCATTGTTGAAGCCATTGTGTTCATATTATTCAATATGTCTTGGCAAAACAGGAGGGAAGCACAAAAGATTAACCTGAGTTTGAAGGCGAACAGCCATGCTCATTTTATCTTGCGGGCGTAAACTCCTGAGCATTAGTTGAAGATGGCCTTCGATTTCAGCTCCATTTGCAGAACCATGGGAGCAGGTGGGAGAATTATCTCTGAACGAGAGTTTTGGAAAAAGTATCATTGCATGCATTTGTGATCGCTTCAGAAGAAAATCAGATAGGCTTAAATCTGCTATACGGTTGTTATCAAGATGCTTTCCATAACATTCGAAAAAAAGTACGTTCGAACTAGACTATATTACAGGAAATCGTTGACACGCTGATTTGGAACCCCCACCATAACCTAATTCGCCAGTGAAAAATGCCGAAGGTGAATCCATTGATGCAGGCAAAACATTCCTTATACAATATATATGATAGACTATGAAGTATACGAATCAAATTGGTTCCGTTTTGTGTTAGTTCACCCATTTGAAATGCAAGTTCCAGACAGAGTTTCACTTTAATTTCTTACTTCACTAATATAAAACCACGAAAAGGCAACGATGTAAAAGTTCCGTACAAATGAAAATGAAAAAACCAACCCATGAGGCAGGACTACAGCAGCACCGCGAACAGCAAAATAGCACTCGGACATGCTCCGATTTCGAGACGAACATCTTGAGTCATCGAAATCCTTCAAAAAAATTAAATGAGGACGACTCATAAAAAAATTCAGCAAGTATGTCACGCTATATTCATCCCACATACTTTTTTTCAAAAGAAAAACCTACATAAATTGACAGTGGAAGTGGATTTTCCCATCTTCTTGACTATTTTTTGTAATATTGTGGAATACACATTCGTCTACTCGTGCCAGAAACAACAGGCAGGTTTCACATTTCCACCTCTACAGTTTAGTTTACTTTCTTGAAGGCAAGGCAATGCAGATTAGCCCCTTTCAGTTTGTCAAAAGCTTAAACTCAGCCATATCAATTACATCAGGGTGAATTAATTTCAAGGAATGCTACAAAAGTGATTAATTTGCAATATAAAAACCCCATTCAAATTCTGTAAAATAAATGAATTGTATAGAGTAAGCGAGTAATGCAAATTGGTAGGAAAGTTAATTAGTGAGGACACTTTCTCGTTACTGGTAGTTCGTACATCGACATCGACCGGTTCAGTTCAGCTGCATAACGTCATACAGCTGACTTAGATGGAACCCTAATCTTTCGAACCAAATAAAACGTTCAAACCCTACCCCATCTACAATCCATAACTGTCAGAACTATTAAATACATGTGGCTGACACAAACATTAAGGAACCCAAGAACTGCTGTAATATATGAAGTGAAGCGGAATTAAGCGCCATTTCCTTTATACTTCAACGACTCCGACCTTGCAGTCGTTGAAGTATTTCAACGAAACCCTGGTTCTCATGTTTCAGATTAAGCTACGCTATTGCATGCGTTTTCCAAAGTCACGAGACAGGACGAGTTTTTATTTCACATTTCCAACTTTATGAAGGGAAAGTAGGGGATCATAATAGACGGCGACGTTTCCCTATCCGATTCATCTCAAAACTTAATGGACTAGAAGTATACCCGGACAGGGTGGCCTAACGGTTCAAGTACTGAATATGGAATCAAAGACTTTGCAGATGTTTCGTTATGTTTCGTTTCGTTCGGAACCATTGCTTTAAAAGATATCTGCCATGTGAAACCGCTTCCATCCCATGACGAATAGACTTCGATGAAAATGTGCATCAGTATAGAGTTCATTACTTATTTATTGAACGAAACCCACTGAAACCGGCCTGATGGGTTTATCTAATAGGGGAGCCAACATGCTATTTATGTGCACGTTTCAATGCTTTCAGCTATCTAGGATATCAAAAAATAAAAGAATAAAATGCAAAAGTCGACAAAAGAACTGACCGGTATCTCGCTTTCATCGATAATCGACGGGGATGGTGAGCGTTGAACTTGAACGAGCGACATGATGCTAGTAATCAATAAATAAAAACGGAAATACGTATAAAGTGACGACGATTCAGGCAGAAATGGCGGTGAAGGCGGCGTTGGCGGAAAAGCGACGACGGCGAGTGTTGCATTCAGAATAAGAGATGTGGTGGGGAATCAGGTTCGTCGTGCCGTCGTGTCTGTCTGTCTCTGGTCGGCGATGGCTGTCGATGAATCACACCACAATCATCAGCGTCGACAGCAGCAGCAGCAGAACGCACTCGCTCCCAAGCCCGACACTGTGCTGAAACAGACCGCTTTACGACTAAACTGAATGAACGTCGTTAGAAACTGGACTGAAAATGCCCGGAGAACAGCATGAGAAGTGCAGGGGAAAGTCGATGCCCCCCGAACGATCAATTGAACTGGAGCATCGATTGACAAGAGGGGAGGTGGGACCAGTTCATGGTTCAAGTGACAGGTTTTGTCGCCCAGTTCAGGAGTTTCTATCGACAGCTGTTCAGTTCAACTTCAATTCGTTGTGTCACACTATGACTTATAAGTTCAAAAGAATATTGTTCAGAAATGACATCTGTTATAACTGCGTTTAAAAAAGCCAAAAGAAAAGAAAACGCAAAATTGTGAAAAGTCCGTTACGAACCAAAATCCATCTAAGTCGGGGCAAAACCATTCAATTGGCCCACTCACCATAAATTTAATTAAGGCTTAAAATCAGACGAAAACAAAAAGCTTCAGTAGTAAAAACTAAGTCACGTGAGTACTGGGAGTACGACGGGAACAGAACTCGCAAAATCTCAGGTAAAGCTCAGAAACGGTTGAATATTAATATGGATCTGATGATGCTTTATCTTTTCGCCGTTAGGCAGACAGCAAATTCAATGGTGTCATGATAAAATAAACAAAACGTGGGGTGGTAGTGCAGTCGGGTGTGGGGTGGATAACTGGGAGTCGTCGGGAACGCAGCGCGAGGGAGGCCGGCGATCAATTGAACATCGGGGTCGCACCCCGTCCACCACCTCTCCACGAATCTACCCACCAACTGGAAACTCAATCGAGGAACCTACAGACCCGCTTCAGCATTCATTTGCAGTTGTTGCTCGGCATTTAGGAAAACCTCCTTTGAATCAGAGTTGAGTTTTCTTAGAACACCACTGATCTCCTTTGATCGAGTAGCATCTTCATGCTAATTACTCACAAGGACGCCTTGAACTGCTTTGAGAAGTGAGAACGTAGTTGGGTGGGCCGCTCCTCTCCAACACTGAGCCCCACAGGGCAGGGAAGTATGGGTGGCTGACCTTATGCCTAGAGACGTTCGTTAGCAAAGGAATACCTAAGCCCTGGAAGTGGAAGACCACTGGTGTGGGAAAAGTGATTACCTCGTGCGAAAAGCTGGGAGAGGTAGGAATCGGATAATAATTGACTCACCGACCCCGCTGCTCCCACCCTTCCCTCCCACCCTCATTACATAAAAGGCGATTTGACTCTGTAATGATTAACGACCGAAAGTGGTAAAAAAGGATGGTCACTGTGTTCACGTGAAGCCTAGAGCGTTTCTTCTATTATCCCTTTTGTTTATAAAGCAGTAACTTGGTTTGTTGGTATGTCGGTATATCGGTCTGGCCGTCCGCAAAACTTTGTGACTATGATAAAGGAAGAGATATGGAAAACCCGGCTCTATCCCATTTCCTTCTTATATGTGAAGCAGTAAGTTGGTGGGTAGGTTAAAGGAGTAGAGTGGGTACTGCGAAGTGAAGTGAGTGACGTGGTGTGAAGCCTGGATTTCGAAACTGTGATCTCAATCTGTACTAGCAGGGTGAGTCAGTTAAATACTCAACCTATATCCCATCCTGGCTTTTTGCACGAAGTAATCATCCCAGCCCTACCTCTCCTGAGGCTTACGATTAGATCAAAATCATATTCTTCCGCCTAGAACCGTTCCTGAGCACAGGTAAGGCCGGCTACCTCTTCTTTGCACTATAGCCCTCAGTGTTGGTTAGAAGCTATGCCTCACCCCCTCTCCCTCTAACTACATTTTATACCACTTTGTAAAAGTAGGGAACGTGGCCCGGCGTAAGCCGGGTGACCCGACTGGTGAATGATATAACATGAATGAATGGAAAGATGAATAAGTGGTGGTAAAGAACGATAAAACCAATAATAGGTAACAAAGTGTAATAAAACCTAACCTCGCTCTTACCTTCTGCGATGGGAAGCGCTAGTAAATCATGAGCGTTATGGGAGGAAAACGTCGGTGACAAGTAATAGATAGAGCTATGAAAACTCCAATGTTCGGAAGAGTTGATGAGAATCAGTAGCATGTGAAATCGATAGGATCGAAAATTAATACGGAAACCCCTTACTTGCAGCAACACGGCCGTTAGTCCCGTCCCAAAGAGTGGTTGCTTTCAGAGTAGAGCGCTGAGCGTTGAGCGTGCAGCACTATGCGTGCTCGTATGGCGCTATAGCGTCCGCACCGCCGTTGACTGTGTTCGCGTTGGAGCATGTTATCTTTCGAGAAGAGCTGCGCACAGATCTTCCGTAATGATATACTTTCGCCACAGTACGCATTAGTAGTCGAAGAAGAAATATATGAAACATAAAAAAAAATTGAAAAAGTGAATCACACCCAACAAAAATCCGACCTGAAAATCGTTCTCCTCCGACCCGCGCGGCATTGACCGACAACCGGGGCTGTCAACAGAGGACGCGCTCACCGCTAAACGCTCGATGCACAACTTTGAGTGATGTGAGTTGTCGTGATGCACCCACCCGACCCGTTTCCTTGCTCAAGGTTCTTTTTCGGTACGTCGTATATGTAATGGGTTGTGAATTGTGTATTACGGTGAAATAAAATAAGAGTATGCCGTGAAAAAAAATGTTATCTTCAAAATGCTGGGTCTATTGCATTTTATTTCGCCGTACCGAGTGTGGGTACGGGTACACTCGCCCAAATTGGTGGCGATTTGAACAACTCTGATGCCTCGCATTAGGCCACAGGTTTGAAGTAGAGTAGATAAGTAGGATCAGCTGACTCTGATCGACTATTGGAGTTCGAATTTGTGCCCCAATGATAGGCGCAAGAGTCGTTCAAATCGCCACGAATTCCACCGCGCAGTTTGCCGCGCGCACCCTAAAAGGACAAATGTTCCGTCCCTCTACCGAGTATACGTACTGAATTTCCGTTTTAAAATTCAACAGGTCAGCTGCATCCCTAATTTGGCAACAGGATCTCAATCGGTAGACTCCGGGATAGAACAAACGAAGTTCTCGGGACGAAAAACGGCCTAGGTAGGGCGTAATAAGGGTTCGAAAACCTAATCGGCTGACGTACGCACTCAAAGGAGTTCTTACGGCGTTGATCACTTCCACACTACTCTCCGAAATTAATACCCCAAAACTGTCGTGGATTTTGCCTTAAACGTGACCACCCTTCACATAATTGCAAAAATCAAAGTCTCGTCCAAATACTCCTGTCATAGCATTCCCGTCTCGTAGAGTCCCTACTTTCTCTGCTTTCAGGAAGCCTTGTATCACACAAATCCTGCCATTTTTTCGCGCTCTTCGCCACTGATGCACTAATCTTCACCGGCACGACTGCTCACCAACTTTTTAGGAAAGTTTTCAACGATTGTGAAGTGTGCCTTCAATCTCGGCCTCATGGCAGCGTTGGTGCAGCATAGACGTCTACTTCGCCGCAACCATTCCAATCGATCGATGGCTATTAATATCAACTTATGGGATGATTGAATAAGCGATCTTTCCGTAGTTCTATGCTACAGAGCTAACGATTTGCTAGGATACGTGTAATAGAGTGGGAACTCAGAACCGTATTATCAATGAACCAGGCGGCTACGCACGCTATCGCGTGCGCTAGGGGCTCTAGCCATGAGGGACGGAGCCACATGAGCTGGTTTTAATATAGACCTTAAACGGATTCATGAGTTTCCGCTCAAACCCAGCCTCCTGTGGGCGAAGTCTGGTTTTGCCACCCACCATAAGTGTTCCCATCCTGTCACCTGTGCTACTATAAAATTTGAACGCTCTAGTCCCACTGGGACAGGATCTATGAGTTTCTGCTCAAACCCCGCCCTCTGTGGGCGGAGATTGATCCTGCCGCTCTCATATGTGCTCTCATCCTATACTCCTTCCAACTTTGAACTTTCTAGGTTCACGGGGATAGGAGTTATGAATTTCCGAAATGTCTTCATAAAGCATTGCATTTTTGGAGAACGCCCCGCCCATCGAGGGTGGGTCTCCCCGAATCGATCTACGCACTTCTCTAGCCGCCTTTATACCCCCGTTTCGAAGCTGTCTTGTGACTGAATTTGAAATCATGGTCCTCAGTGCAGCCCATTTCGATGCACGCCACGCCCACTGTGGGCGGGACTCCGCCAAGCTGATGTATGCTTTACTTCTCGGGACATGCCCCACCCATCACACGCTTGACCCGGTCTCTCCAGGCAGATCTAAAGGAGCTAAAGAATTTCGTGACAGACATACATAACGACAGGTGACAGATAGGCGATAAACGAAGCGCTTTATAGTAAGTAGGATGTTGACAGGACATACTTCAGGATTGCGACACAGCCGATACCATTCAAAACTAATGACTATCTACCGTTGATACAGCGCATATACACGAGGTGTAAACTGGAACTGTAAGTAAGTGATTCTACTGAGAATCAGACGCCTAATGAGCCGAAAACAGTTTCACTAGTCGGTAGCGGAAGCATGCCGCTACGTGAAAGAAACTACTGTTAAGGACGGGTCCTTGACTTTTTCCTTCTTGCGTATATGTATGGGTGTTGCCGCTATTTTGAAGTTGCACTGTTACCCAGCTTGTGTGCTATGTACAGCGACAAGGCGATCGCGTCATCGAGCTTGACCGCTGAAGTATTCTGTTTTTCTATCTCACGAACTGCTGCCGCTATCCAGAGAAAAACACAATGCGTAGAAGATGTCTACGCGACCGCCTCTTTCTTTTCTGTACTTTGCATCTGTCGAACTTCTCAAGAGGGAAGTCGCCTTTATGTGAGGCGGGCGTTTGATCGAGGCGACGTCAATAAAATGCCATTTGGTCACACTTCATATCACTGAAAACTTTGGGCCTCCAAAACGAAGTTTGATCTCATTACTCCTGCTTCCTGGACTAAGAGAGTTCAGATGAAAGTATGCAGGCGGTGGGATGGGAACACAGATGATATGTGATAAGACGTGATAAAAATTTTAGGAATTAATATGGAACCCAAGAACGCTTATGCAACCAAATCCGCTATCTCTTTCGTGCTAATATTTGAGCCTTGGCACTTTAGTACGTGGTATGGGGTGTAAAGGGACTTGATGATCGGTGGCAGGGACTGACGATAAGTGATAAGGGCTGATAAAGAGCCGTAGAAGGCTAGAGCCACCAGATGTGTAACGTCCTTCGTGTTAGGAACATTGGCGTTTTAGTAGATGATGTAGGATTGAGGAGATCTCACATACTTGTTAAGGGAGCATATAGGAGCTGACAACGGCTCATAATGAACTAGGTGCTTTTTTTGTTTATTGGAACCTTAGAACTTAGGTGATGAAGGATCGAGGATGGTTAGTGCGAGGAACTGATGACAACTGGCGAGGGCTAATAACGAGCCTTAGTAGGAGAAGGGCACTAGAATAGTTATAGTAATAACGGAGCCTTGACAGTTTAGCAAATCAAATAATAATGACTTTGGTAATTACGACATGGCTTTGATTCTTCAGTATGTTTTATTCAGCAAGATGGGATTGTAGAATAGAATGACAAAGAGTGAGTGGTAATTGCAGTGATAGGGACCGATTAAAAGCAAGAGGAGACGGAAATTCGGATCACTTTTTGCTGTTGGATTACGACCATTAAACAGCAAGGTTTGTGACTCACTGAAGGATCACGGTTCCTCTTTGTCCGATATCATTTGCGGCAAAACCTATCCGGCAGCTATTAATCTGGGATTCCCAAATATCTGTGGGAAGAAGTTCTATTAATAACGACAACTGATAATGGTGTTTTATCACTCGGCAACATTTATGAGTACCATACGAGGCAGTGGTTGCTTCCGGTAAGAGAGGGAGGGGAGGCCTTATTCTCGTCATCGTTTTGTTTGCCCGCTTTTCAGGTTGGAGTACCTCAGAGTACAGAGCTAGAGTGTCTTTTGACTCTCTTTCAACTGAATTTCGTGCGGAGATGTGCCCACGCATCAAACGTTTACTCAGAGTTCGAATTCGTATGTAGTCCCTGCAAAGAGAAAGAAAGAGTTGCAAGAGAAAGCCAACGTTCAAAGGCACCGTCATAGTTCATGTACCATTTTGGGGCATTCGGCGAATGAGTTGGTGTAAAATAGTGCATCGAATAAAGCGAAAAAACCCTTCTAAATTTCAAAACATCAGACCAATTTTAAAATTGCTTGTGTCTAAGGTTGGATGAAGTTGCGGCGACGAAAGAGACAAACATGCTCCACATACTGAATCGTTTAGTATTCTTCCTACACAGTAAGTTATTTTGCACAATAACTTAATTTTCATCGCACTATAAGATAAACCTTGCTCTTTGAGGGTTCTTTGATGGTGTTATCTGATCAATCTGGATGGTTCCCATAATCGACTGAATAATGCTGTTCATATAGCTTAACACGCCTCTAACCTTATTAGTTCCTGTATCGCAATCGACCTATGTTGACATCTTATCAGATCGTTCCCATGTTCGATGTTGTTCATGCCAACGCGGTGTTTATATAAATAAGATGCGGTGAGTGGAGGAGAGCTTTTTGTTTTTTCGCTTGTTCTCCTTTAGATTCACCTTCCAGTTCACATTGTTATGATTTCTTAAATCACTTTAGGCAAATGCACCATAAGTGGTCTTATATCTAGCACCATAACCACTATAGACATTATTTTATTTGTGGTACGCACGATAATATTTCAACGAGCGCTCAAACGGACAGGTAGCTTAGCTTCATCTACACATTTAATATTTATGGCTTTGAGGTTATTCGCGTGTGTGAGTATTGGTACTAATTTTAGTTGATAGCGTATGTTAATTAGTCAGTAGTTAGTAACAAATAAAGCTTCAATTGCCCAAGTTTGAGGTTGAATAATTCCATTATCCGCGTGGCATATTGGAGAATATTAGCGACTGCTGATCATCGAATATTCTCCCTCACTCTATCACGAATACTGCCTGTCGCGATCTAGACTTTACAATGATGTTGAACGTGTGGTTGTATTGGCTGGTAGTAGGGATTGGAACAACTTTTCGAAAATATAACTACCTAGGAAATCTAACGATTTGTTGAACCGATTTGATCACGAACAGAGCTTTGAAGTTGATGTTTTTGTTCCAAAATAAGTTTGACACAGTGGGCAGGAGAGAATAGTAGGCTTCTCTAGCGTGCGCAGATCATACCATATGAGATCCCTGAGGGATGGATCTATCATAGAGGCGGTGCTAGCAAACCTCACTATGAGTGCGCCTCAAAACTGCAGTTCCTTGTGGGTTCACAAAGTTAGCTTAACAAGACACACTCCGGCTCCAACAACAGCTCTGCGGAACGTTGGCTCATTGAAATAGACGTATGAGAGGCGCTGCGTCTTTTACGCTTTCATGTTAACAATGAAACTTCGGCACTCCGGCGGGTAATGTGAGATACGTCGGGATTGTTTAAGGTTGGTGGGACCGATAACAACTGATAAGGAGCTGTACAAGCCAATATTTCTTTTACTCCGTCTTGAGCAGGTGAAGTGGAGTGTGTTGGTTATACGAAGCTTGTTGACAGGGTTTAATAACAAGTGTGTTAAGTAGCCATAGAAATAAAGAGTTGCAGGAACTGCAGTGCCCTTTGTCTAAAAATGGGTCCTTGGATCTTTGGTAGGTGATGTGGAGCGTGACGGGATTAGTGCCAGTGCCTGAGCTGATAACAGGCTGAGGGTTGGTACTGAACGTTGAAATGGGTGACCCAATCGATCATTTCCCTTTCTCCTAGCTTCGTTAGCTTCAGAGCGTTGTTATTTGTATGTGTCCAGGTCGGTGTATGTGTTCAGATGTGCGTGTGTGTTGCGGTGTGTGCTTTTGTGTATTGGTGTTAGTGTAGTGTTTCAGTGTGTGTCGGTGTTTTTGTGGGCACTGTGGATGTGCATTTCGGTCAGTGTGTGTGTTTTGGCCAATGTGTGATTATGTGTGTTGGCGTGAGTATACGTACGTCTATGCAGTGTCTATATATGTGCGTGGCTGATGAGCGACCTGAAGTTTTCGTATTTGTGATGTGGTATTGAACTTTATTTCATGTCATTTTTCACTTTTGTCGTGCAATGAGACGAGATTGTCGAGCCGGTTGATGAAAATTTCAAACATATGGTAACACAACATGATATACATATATTGACTGAACTTAGTACCATATGAGGAAAACAAGGTTCGGGTAACTCTTGCTATTAGATTACTGCTATCAAGAGCGACCAGCAACTCATTGAAAGGAAGGTATTGTCGTGTCCTCGACACTCGAACCCAATGGACAAGGACGCTCCTCAATCACGTCGTGCGACGTTCAACGGGACCACACCAAAAGAAGCCGTCTACCGACAACTGGGCTCTCACTCGTAAAGCCTCTTTATAGCGCCCATCGGCCGACTTGTCCTGTCCTCCGCTTCATCCAGTCTAACTAATCCAGTGTAACTTAATATATAAAAAATAAAGTACGTATATACCCTGTTATATGTTACCCACTCTGTGAACTCATGTTAGCATAGTATACGCTACGCCATCAGTTATAGACCCGATCACCCTACAATCTGTTTCTCGTTCTTCTTTTCGGTATCATTTGCGACATAATTTTTGCAACCACCAATAATATGGAATGCTGGTCCCATTGTTGGATGTGTAAAGATAGAAAGACCCTAGACAACAAGTTCTGATAAAGATTTCGTCGCTGGACAACATTACCAAATAGCATTCAAAGCTTCTTGATCCAAGTAAGTTGGAAAACTTGTTCAGTGACTTATATCCGTGGAGATGGGAGGGTTATAGATGAGCGTACCTGTTAGTGGTGTCCCATCAGCTTTGAGTGAATAAGCAGTTTCAGTTACGGGAAAGTCGATTTACAGTGTGCCCAAGAAACAGAAAAAGTAGATCCGTAATCGGTTATTGTTGCTAAGATTGAGAGCAACAGTTTGCTCATCATAATATAGTCCACTGTGCTGTTTCAACAACACTTCTTCGATGCTCTGCGTCGAATTTTGGAGGGTGCAGGTGGCACCTGTTCTGAAAAGGGGATTGGCGGCTCAGTCGAGCACTTCGATTCCGTCAAAGGCAGAGATGAGGCTGACGTGAGCCGTGCCATCAAAGATCTGTAAGTTGAACGACTACAAAACGAAAACAGAACCATAGAAAACAGAACAAACTAAGAGTCTAAGAGTATCTTCAGGGTGAAAATAATCCACACGCCCTCGTTTGCGAGACTCTGGAGGCAGAGTAAGTCGTATGGGAAGAAATTTATACAGAGTACTGCATGATAGTAACTACATTGATGCACAGAACTTGGAAACGATAGGTAGAGAAACATAAAACATCAACTATTGTAGAAACATGTGATGTGGGAGCGAGTTGTCAGAACCATAGCGATTACTTATGGGAAGTTGGACTTCCTCCGCGGAGGAAGACCCTAAATAAGGCACGAATTATGGCAAAATGAGGTTCATGTTCAGTGTGAAAAAGTTTTTTTTCGATCAGCAGGTGGCTACAAAGTGCTGTGGTGGTATCCTTCAACAAAACACATGTCGCAGATAACATGAATGGTTTCACCAGAGGGACCATGACCAGTGTGACACAAGGGCACGATATCGCACACGTCGTTGTTTTACGTGCATGGACAGCGTTTCAAACTTTTGGTTCTGTTGTTTGAATGAGAGGAGCTGCACCAACTACACTAAGAGTTGACTGCCACGTTGTGACTACAGCGTTGTGTTTCCTTGACACTCGTGCATCGGCGAGACGGTTTGCGGTGTTGTCAGGAGCATAGCGAATGGACCGATCGGGAGTGAAGCCGTATGCTCATTTCGATCTAAGCAGAAATTTTGTACGTATCTTCATGTGACGGTAGGTGGGAACACGCAAACGCAGCTCTTCCAGAAACACTGTTGGAGTGATCGTTCTGGTAGTCATAGTATGAAAAAGCATCTTCAAAGTATTCTTTCCTCGTGTGCGTCTTTTCGGAATTGCAATCGGAATTTCATTTTCATACTATGGGGCAATGCGCGACTGCATCGGAAAGCACCGGTGGAAGAAAACTCGGGATGAGAGGTTGTTCAGCGAATGGAGTGGCCTACCCGTCCTCCCACCTTAAGTCAGATCGAGCACGTGTTGGATGTACTGGGTAAACGATTGCAGCACATCCGAATGTACAACCGTGTATAATATTTATAACCTATCAGTAACCATCCAGCAATTGCCAGACGGTGCCAAAGTAAAGAAATGCCTTGGCAAAATAATTCTTCGGCTTGCGGAAAGTATGAGATCGCATTGCAGGGCATGAATTACTGCGCGTGGTGATCAAACACATTTCTCACTAGGATTTTTCACCCTTTTTTGAAGTACTAGAACAAATCGTGAAGGCTTATGAGTAATGGGTATATTTGAATGGAATTGTCATATCTGCTCGTATATTCAAAATTTCTGTTCGGTTGCTTTCTGTGCAATATCTAATGGTCTCCTCTTGGCATGGTATGAATTTCATCGATCCAGGTTGTCTGGCAGAGGTACAGTAATCAGCAGCGGCTCTCGTTCCTGAGTTTTGCATACCAATGAAGTAGGATGTACATTGTACACATCTCATCCAGCAATCCAACATTTGCTGAAGCGTGAGCGCAAATTTAGCTTGGCAGCGATGCCTTTCATATTTGAGGCTTTGACAGAAAGTTCCTCCACAAGTATTCGACTACCTATCCTGAACGCACTGGAGTTTCCGAAAGTGGTTGCGGAGGCGGGTCTCCCTCAGACAGGATGAACTGATTCCTAAGGTTTTATCCTTTTCATCAGTTATGACTCTGGGTGTACCGGATTGTGGAAAATCTGAGAAACGATCGAGCAGCAAGTATTGAGCGAGCGGCCGAGGTCGGAAAGAGCATGCACAAGCTCGCCGGAGCTTCGCATATTGCAAGAGCAAGATGATCCTTCGTAAGTGTGATGGAACAGTTATGCATCTCGAAGAGCAATGAAGGTCATCTACGGCTTCTACTCTGATCTCATCTTCACGTCTACACGCCTGTCTACCGTCTTGGGCGAGAGGGATATGTCGTCTTTTCAATTCTCACTTCTGAAGCATGACATGCCATCACGTCGAGGAAGAATCGTATGATGCCCGGTTCCGTTAAGACAAATCGAAACTTCTAAAGGGTCTTTCACCGGTGATCGTCAGAACTCTGGCCAGAATCTTCACGCGATGGTTGTCGAAGTCCCATGTCGTGGAAGACTAGCAAAACTGTGCTGCTGAGAAGGGAATTTCGACAACAGTTTCAACCACCGCCCAATTTGCCTGGTGCCTGTAACCTACAGAGTTTCACATGGATCATTCTCAACATGACTGGCCATGCAAGTAAGCAAAGTATCGGAAAGGGCTTTGTACAATCGATCATATCCACACTGTTACAAAACTCATTGAGGTTTCGTGAGAAAATAGGATGTTGTTGTGTCTGACACTCATCGATTTGAAGGAGACCATAGATACTGTCGATCAAGACAAGCGGTAATTAAAGCCATGGGCAACCGGGCGTTCTTACACAATCTATAAGGATGCTTGGAATGTTCTACGACAGTTTCACGACCAGGATTTCGCCATCCTACTGTGGAGTTACTGTCAATGTGAAGAGAGGGCTTCGTTAGGGCGACAACATTTCGACAAAGCTTTCAGTGTCGCTCTCGAAAACGTCCTTCATCATTTGTCGATGGCCGCTACTCAAGTCACCTCCGGTTTAGAGACGACAGCGTGCTAATAACACCAAACGTGGAGCACTCGGAACGAATGCTAGCCGAATTCGGCAGCGCCTGTGGAATGATTGGTTTCATTCTGGTTGGCTTAATTCTGGACTTAGAGAAAAAGATGTTGAAACGGATTGGCGTCTGATGCTCCTTTTACGCTAAACGGAACGGAGATCTCTGAATGCTCTGGTCTCTCGTTTCTAGGTCGAGAAGTCATCTTATCGAATCATTGAGAGAGAGGTGAGTGAAGACAAAAAAAATCGCTTCACACCAACCTTCGACGCTAAGGTCTTTCCTGCTTCGACGTATGCCTCAGAGACTTGTATTCGACGAAAGCGTCAAGAACATGCAGTCAGCACCATTCGCCGTGCTATGGAAGGGATAATGCTCGAATTTTCCCCAAATGCGCAAGTACAGAAGATAATCTAGAGTTCCGAGCTCCGCCAACGATCGAAGATTAAGGAGGATGTTGCTTACGCCATGAAATCGCAGATCAGGGGGGCTGGACTGTTATGCGATATTGCGATGACTATCGGACCAGGGCGGTTGTTCACCTGTTCGCGACAAGGAGGCTGAGTGGGGTCTTTCTGGCGAACTTTCGAAGAAAACTGGAGCCATGCTTTAACCCGTTCGTCTACGATCTTACTCAAGAAGAACATAAGGACACTTTTCACGCTCTGTTAACATAAAGCGGCTCAACCCCAACTCCGCTTACTTTTATTTGCTGAAAGCCACACATCAAAAATGAAGTATTTGGGAGTAGAGGGCTTTCAAGTGCATCGCTATCATGAACATTTATAATGAAAATTTCGCTTGAATTTGACTATAGAAATTTTGCATTATAGATGTTATAGAAAATAGTCAGCAGAGCTTTTGATGATGCCTGGTGCCAATGTGGAGGTTCTCCCCTCATATCGCTCCCTACTCTGAATGGTTATTCTCCCTGTGCTTAAAAACTAACAAATAAGGTCCAATCTGCGACATAAAACAGGTAAGTTATATTTCCTGGTCAATGACGCCACAAATGGTGAGGGGATAAATATAAACTATATCAATAAAAATTCTATTTCATAGGCTTCCCTTCCACGTGACATTTCACTCTCGCTTACGTGATTTTTGTGTGGACTGATACACAAAACCACATACAGACAATGCTGCCACCATGCAAGGTTCGCCACAAATATGGTAACAAAAGAATTGGGCTCCAGTAACCGCAGTCCGTATTGACACATGGTGAATTCTTGTGAGTTATTTACTATCCATCGCATCTACAAAATAAACACACGGTCATCTTATATAACTGCCTCCTGTACTAATTACAGCTCGAAGACGCCTCGTCTACTCATCGACGGTGACACGCAGAGTTACTTGAGAAACTCTAGCCCAAGCTTTTTTAATGATTTCTCAGGAGCAGCAACAGTGGTGCGTTTCAAAGCGCAGGCTTTCCTCTTCACTATGGCGATATCCAGCGACCCATCACATTATGGACCGGAAAATTCAGGAGGATTGGAAGCTGGGATAAGGTCGCGAACGTTTCCTCAGCACAAGACTTGATCTTTTCCCATTAGTGAGAGTGAGAGACGAGTGCGCTGTAGTTTCCAAAACGTATCACTAAAAATCTCTGGCCTTCATCTACATCCTTCCAGAAGAACCCTTTCTAAAGAGGTTCGGATTAAATATTGTACTTTTCTTTTCTGAAATTGGCGATATCGCTCTAATGGTGGAGATTCTAGCGCAAGCCATCACGAAGGAGGGAAAACGGCTAGAGGCGATCTGACTCCTTTCAACGGCTTCAGCACTTGTAGTGTGAAATATACGTATACACTGGGATCTTAACACTTCTTCCACACTGGACACCCTTTAGTCAAAAACAAGTGGGAGAAGCGCGAGCCGCGCGCAAGGGGTGTGGTGCGTTAGTAACGAAATGGACGCGTCGCGGTGAGAGGGGCGCGCGAAGGAATGTAGCAGGATGCAGCAGTAGGTAAGAAATACAAGAACAAAAGTACTATAGTAGAATTGTGCACAAAATAATGATCGTGTATCGATTGAGCTGTATGAAGAACGCTAGAGCTGTAATAACGGCGAATGAGTGGTCCGCGACAGCCGCGTGCGGCAAATCGATTACCCAAAATCGTTCCCAACGCCCGTCTCCCGCGCGCAAGTAGCGTACGGCATTTGTTTTTAAACTTTTTCTCGTCAAGGAGCTTATAAGGCTTCGGAACCCTATCTGGATACATTTGTATTTACTCGATGTAGACCCTTCTCATCGGAGTAGAACATATAAAAAACATTTTCTCATATTGCTGCAGTTTCTGCGGTGTACTCCTTCTCAAGATTGTATTTGGAAAAGGGGTCGTATGTGGGCAAGACGACCGTATTGAGGTTTGACGGTGACCTTTCGACGCATAGCAATTCAAGAAAACTGTCATGGGGAAATGTTGAAATAAGGAGCGATTCCGGAAAACGACTCACCAAATGCATATTTATGGCGCACCCTGTATCTATGCCTACGCTTTTGCCGCAGTTTGTAGTCAAACTTCAACCAAAAACATAAATAACATAGATCTGAACGGTGTAGGTAAATGCACCTGTAACAAAATCGTACCGTTCGATTGCACTTGATTATTGTTGTATAAGGAACAAGTTTGTCACTCTTAAGCTGATCAAGCAGAAAAAAGCCTGAGTAATAAATTACATGATCGTCCAGAATTTCGCGAATCTTTGTTCACATATTCTCTTAGCTTTAACAAAATCTTTTGGAAACTAGAATAGCAGAAAGTCTTTCGACTGGTCTTCCAGCCAGTTCTTCAGTGGCCCATTCATTACCCATTAAATCCATTACGCCCAGTGGCCATTTATTTTACATTTCGGCTACCCTCATTTTTTCCACTAGTCGCTAAGAATGTCTCCCGTTTTAATTTTTTAAGCGGAAAGGAGGTTTTCTTTGAAAATTCGCGCATTTTCCTCATCTCCTCTCCACTTCAATTGAGGAGATTTGTTTTTAAAAATTCTATGTTTTTCTGGGTTCTATGCCTTTCCTAAGCAATGTGTCATTCTGAATATTGGTTATATCTCTTCTGTTCGCGTGAAACCCATTCGCCGGGAAAAACAAAAATTTTCAACTCAGTAGAAAACTTGCCGACGCTATTCTTATCTAGGAAATGAGCTCTCACAGTACTTTGCCGGTGTTAGGGTTGTCCCCATACTCATACCACATGGTCTGCTTTCATTCTTTCCACCCCGTAGTCGAAAGTGAATACTGAAACCTCGGGTAGCTTTCAATCTCGGCTGAAAATTGTCTCATCCCATTATTCATCGGTTTTCGCCCCATTCACTTGGGGGCAAGAATTTTTCATCGTGATTCGCCTTGCTTTTTACGCTGTCAAATAATGTCACTTGATCGTCGTCAGAGGATTCCATCGTCTCTCTGGCTCATCGTCTTTGCGCTGACGTCTTTCCCGTCTGCGTAAGATGATCTGATATATTTTGAGTGCGTAAGACGTTAGCGTCCAAGTTATCGCGTTGTCGATTTTTCTCGGTCTGCGCATCCGGATGGCCGAAAAAGTCTTCCAGTTTTATCACGCTGGCGCTTCTCGACTGCTTATAAGGTCAGGTACGCCGTGATGATCGCCTTCATATTTCCGGGATACTAGCCCGCTGAGTGTTCCATTTAGTTCTCGATCCGCTATGAGGGCTATAGATCACTGATTATCATGCCCGTCCAACTTACAGCGTCCAAGGTTTTAATAATGAACTCCTGCATTATCTTGAAGGCTGCAATTGACCCGCAGCAAAGTGGACGAGGTAACCGGGGAAGGCTTTTCTTTTTCGCAGCCCCTTAGGGATCAAAATTATCGAAGCTGTTCCATTACGATAATTATGAGAAAACCTCGGGGCAGAATCATTGACTTTTATTCTTCTATTCTCCATTTAAACAGGTATCCTAGAGGTTCCTTATGAACTCAAGTCTCTTACGCTGGTAAACTAACGCTAAGTTCACTGCTGTAAAAAAGCAAAACCACTCAGGTGAGCAGTTTTGGCAGTTTTGGATCACTTTGGTCTGACGCTACGCTAATAACTATCCCCAACGTTTGTCTCGTTCGAATTATTTTTGTTGCCCGATGTTTTGTTTTTTGCTAGGTACCATACCCTTTCATTGTCCACAGGTGAATGTCATCATTTTTTTTTATTTTTCAGGCCTCTTTCATTCAGCTTTTTGCATTGTTTTCCCTTTTTGCTTGCATGTTTACAGTATCAGTGTGATGAGTATTTACCGACCTTTCGTTGCAAGTTTCTCTGTTTGCTTGATGAGCCAGCTTGTTGAATAGTAGAAACCGACTACTGGAACATACACATATACCTCCTCAATTATTTTCTGTTACTCTTGATTAGTTGGAAAAGTAGCGTGAATTCAACTTGGTGGTACGAGATTGATGCTGGAAGGACACTTTTACTAAGACAGCCTTCAAATGAAGGAAAGTGCTATCGGAAGCAAAATGTTCCCGCCCACTCTCATCAATGATCTGGCTTTTGAGCGATCATTTTGATAATAAGGGAATGTTTACCTGTGGATTCACCGTACTTGGAAATCGGCAATGGCCATCGGCTAATTAAGATCTCGAGAAAGTGCTAGCTACAGTCACAGCTCGAAGGCACAGCTCACGCGGAAATGATTGACGAGTTTTCCTACTACGGCAATTCTTTAGTCGCCAAGGGTGCCTCAGTGGATGGTGATTGGGTCGAAAAACAGTTTGGAAAGATGGAGGGCTGGAAGACTGACAGCGCCGGTGACCCCACCCCAAAGCGGCCGTATTTGACTGCCTCCTAGAGGCTGCACCGTTCGCAACGGCTTGCCCATGGCTAAAAATTCACACTGATGGTCATCGGGTTTCTTTAAATTGGTTTCTGGGATTGATCTTGCAGCTATTTCATCATCTACATTTATAGCTGTAATGCAACGTTACAAATCGTATCTTTATTCTTCATTCAAGTCACCTTCCTTCTTGTTCACTCAGCTTTCTTTTCTTCTGGGGACAGAAGTCACCATCATCGCAGCTGTGGGCAAGGTAGCAGCCCATGCTTCTCCGACCATTGTGCTGCTTATTTTCATATCTTTCCTAGCTTACTTCATGAATTTCCCAGCAATGGGTTACCTGAAAAGGGGAACTATTTGAGCCGACAAAAAAAAAACAATTTTCAGCGCATCAAACAACCCCAGGTTGCAACAAATTTTGATTTCTATCACGTCGGTCTCAGATTAATGTTCACGTTGCTAGCACTTCTGGGATACTATTTAATGAAAAACTCCTCTATCACAAATTCCCACCTCTTCCATAGATCCGCTCGTGGTTGGCTTTGGGAATTTCGAATCCCAGTACATCGAATCGGAGTACTCCTCTTACGCGCAGAAGACCTATTCTAACAGAAGCTACTAAATCTAGACTACTTCTTTTTTGAATGCCGAGACAATTGTACCACCTTCCCCCTCATCTGGAATACTTTCGGTCACAGTGTTTAGAAATTAGATATGTCCTCTTCTGTGCTATGCGGGACTTCTGTGCCTCAGCTGATCCAAACCTGGATCGAATGCCTTTCCAATCTTCACCTTCTCTACTTTTTTGCTGCTGAGCTCCTTAGACTAGCACTTTCCCTGTTCTTCACTGCCTCACAGTCTCAGCAGTCCCAAGTTTGAGTTCAGCCGGCTAAAAGGAATACCTTCCGAACAATCAGGGCACTTGTACAGGGATCCATTCCTTCAGTATTCTATGGATTGGCTGCTCAGACCACTTCGTCTTTGTCTTGCCGATCGAACCTCGAAGTCCTATTACTTCGAGCATGGCTTTTTCATTCATATTTTGTGGTTCCCAAAGATTACCTTTGACTCCGCTCACCTTCATGTGTTTTTTGACCAGCTCGACTTATCTTCATGGGCCAAGTTTCAAAAAGGCTATGCATCTTAATTCTTAGATGGTATTTGGTCGAACTGAGATGTCTGACGCACAGGAAACACATTGATCATCATCGACCGCATCTTCTCTCCATAAATACTATGCGCAAGAGGCTTCAGGTCGCACATGAATATGTGGATCCAAAGCTCATAGCAGTATTATAGTGTTCGTTAGGAAGACCTTGTAGGTCGGGACCTCTGCATTCGACTTATACTAGCGCTGGCGGATGCATTCCGAATGCATAAGTGTACTGCGTATAAATCAAGGTTTTTATTCTTTCAGACGAGTTTTGGTAACAATCAGCCGACAGGCTTGGTTATCCTTAAGCGGTTATACATTCGGGTTTCGTCGACATTCAGACCATGCTTGTGAGGTAGTCGCCACAGGCCGCTACACTAGCTCCTCATCTTCTTGCTCCATCTATCCATCCTTCCGCTCATGATACAGGATGGCTGCAATCATTCCGAGTTCTCAAAAAGCCTGCTACCCTAGTGGGAGAGCAACTTTTTAACTCTTTTATCCACTGTTCGTTTGATTTGTCTCTCACATATCCTGCAAGATGCCAATTAATTAGTAGGCCTATCGTAGGTTTGGTTAGCTACTCAAAATCTCCTTGTCCACCAAGCAGTGTACCGTAGGCTAAACCTAAGGCATCAAACGCTGCTTGGTGGACAATAATGTTGAGTGTGGCCCAACTACTGTCCATCTATCCTTGCCTCTCCTACCTAGCATAGGTTCGAAGAAAGAGCCTCATTCGTCGTGAATCTATGAACGAGCGCTTACTCGCTGAAGAAAAAGTGGTAGTCGTTCGTAGATAATACTTGGTAATGATTGTTATGACGTATGTTGAAGTTATGTTAAACAAGGAGAAGACGGCACAGCTTGTTCTTGGAGTTTCTTTTCAAAATGCGACGTGATTACCTTAATCATTTTTTGACTCAATCCAATTTTATCATCCATAAAATTTGAATCAAAAGATTTTCTATGTAGCTTATTCGCTCAAAGTGCTTCGTGGCTGGTTCGGCAGAGTGGAATTTTTATCAGAGTGATTGAATGTCTCAGTTCCAGACTTGGCATGTACACTAAACTCCTCTATGCTGTGTTGTCAGTAACCGGTCTCATATGTTTCGGAGCCATCATGTCGTATGTGCAGCTGATCCTCGAAATCGATCAGTTTCGGGACGATCTTCTGAGGAGTTCCGACGAGTACAAAGTAAGTTAGAAATAACCCTGATCTCTCGAACCTACAAAATTGACCTTGATTGGTGACGGTGACAAGAATCCTCACTGATGATGTGGATCAATCGACGATCAACAAGTAGGACAGGAATCCATTATCTCTCGCACTGACATTTAACAAATTGAATGAAATTGGGAATACTGTCTGCAAACTGTTGGGAAATCCTACAAAAAAAGGGCCCGGAGTTTAGGGCTGTTCCGATTTCAATCTTCCACAAGATTTGGTTCCTTACTTGCCGACTAATCAAGCATCAACTGAACGGACCCTGAAATAGCAGAAGGGCATTCATGTTGTGAGGTTCATCCATCTCCCAACTCGTTTTCTGCTCAATCGTGCCTTTACCACAAGTACAAATGATGTTGCAGGTGCTGTCATCTCGAGTATGGGGAGAAATCGTAATGGAATCCGGTAAGACAGCAAGAGTCAAGCGGTCGCAACCAGGTGCGTACATTTTTCATGGATCCTTCTTGTTATGATCAAAATTTTTCCTCACCAATTACTTTCCCGGCATTGGTTCATTTCGATGTAATTGGAGAGTATCAGTTTTTCAAAGTGTCAGCTGAGGCAGTTGTAGTCCCTAAATTTTGATTTTAGAAGATGTGCGAGTTGTGGAAATAACCCCCACAGTCCACTTTCCGCTTTCTGGGAGCAGATATGCTGGTGGTGTGTTGTGATTGAAAAGGAAGGAAGACAGAACATGATATGATAGATCGCTGAAAAAGCGCGTGCAGTCCAAAGAACTCGATTTTGCGACGATTCGAGCTATCCCTCATCAATCGTTAACACCCAATCACCCTCACCTTTCCTCATTCTTGAACGGACATGGGTGAGTGAGGATTGCCGTTTGACTCTCTAGAAACGCAACCTTGAGCTAGCTGTCTAGTAGTAGTATATGCTCATAAACTAGGCTGCTTGGAAGAGTCCTGTCTCAAGTTATGATAAGGTGCTTCATTAATAAAGAGGAGCAGATCACAATGGTAAAGTCTTAAGACGATGAATCCCGTCTAAAGGGTGCGCCACCGCATTCGACTTTCTTTCAGAATCGCAGAAGCAAATGAATGCATGCATATGTACCCTATACAATACCTTTGCGGTGGCGAGCCATTGTTCAAGCCAGTGCTTTTATCCTCTCAAACGAGTCTGGTGCCAACTGACCGACCCCGGAGGGATGTAAGGCTTGCCTGGCGTTAAGGATATCGATACGGGATTCGAACTCGTTACCGTGCGTGTGAGACAGTGAGCCACTTGCCACTACACCACCTCCGCCTGGTGAAGGATGGGCCATATAAACTAATCCTACTTACTATAAAGCGCTTAGTCTGTTTGTCTGTCTGTCTGTCTGTCTGTATGTCTGTGGTCTAGCAGCCAACTATGGGAAGGAGCGATGCCTCATCTACAGGGGATCGGTGTTAACTGTCTATTGCACGCGTTCCGACTTCGTTTTACTTACACCCATGGTGTATCGCTGGGTCCAGACTTATTGGACCATTCCTTCAGGATGTTTGACGACTAGTTTCATGACATTGTTCAAGTGCAACGGAGTTGTCTCGACAGCCTAATATACGTACTTTTTAAGACAACTATGTAGTTTAAGGTTGTATTCTTGAAGAATCAAACGGCATGCCTTAGTCGCCATCCCTCACTATCCCGAGACAAAACTTTTCCGCCTTCGAAATATTTGGGACGAGGTGGTTTGAAGATTGGGCTAAGAGCAACCTATACAGGTGCTAAAGCCTAAATTAGGCTTTAGCACCTGTATAGGTTGCTGCAGATTTCTTACAGCAAAAACGTCACTAATTCCCCATCTCATCTTTTCTTTTCTGTTATGCACAACTCCTCTGTTTTTGTACATGAATCATGAAAATTGAAAAATCGGCTGAAAAAATACACACTGTACATATAAGGAATATTTCCTTAGCTTTTTTGCTTTGCGATTTGATATATTGACTGACCCGTTCTTTTCAGTATTTGCGGAGTTCGACTGCCCTGCTGGTCGTCCCGGACCACCTGGAGAACCTGGATTACCCGGAGGTGAATCTGCTTTTGATTTTTTTTGTGTTTACGACATTGTTGGGAATTTCACTGGCTACAAACGCTGCTGGATGAAACCATGCTTCCCTACCAGTGACTGGGAGGAATAGTTAATCCGCTCTGACGGTGGACTGACTCTCTGAAGAGGTGAGGTCGAACCATTGGCGACAGCTTTAGTCAGCAACAGGGTGGGAATGCGAACAAAGGGATAAGAATTGTAAAATTAGAACCATGGTCTACTGAAGTGATGGATCAGAGCCTTGTGACTATTCCGGGTTATTTGTTTTTGTTGTTCAAAGATTCAGTTGGAGAAGCCAGTCAAGATCGCCTTTCGTTACGGGTTGCTAATTTCTATAATTATCCATTCTCATCTTATTTTTTTGTCTACTTAATTGTTCCCAGAGATTGAAAAATTAGAGAAAAGAATAGACTAGCAACGAAGAAACTGACGAAAAGAGGTTGAAAATTTGGAGTTCGTTTACCATCTGTCTCGAGGTTCGCGAACGCTCCTTATTTCAAAAAAGGGGTTTTTCAGTTCTGCTGGAGAGATATGGAGAGGGAACTCCAGGGAAGGCTTCAAAACCCATTTCACATTCGTTCCTCAGAATATAGAAATGTAGAAAATATAGAAAATTTTACATCGATCCGCGACCGACAATTTCTGATCACCTACACTTTCTTATATGACTGATCGCTCGTTTAGAAGTGTGGCATTAAAACTTCAAAGAGAATAGATGGGTACTCGGCATTTTTGTGGAGCTTCGCCCGAGACGTTATAAACTTCATTCAACTAGTGTTTCGGCCTTGAGGCCTTCGTCAGAGCCTGGCAACGGAAATTATTTGAAATTAATCCTTATCAAACAAACTTCCAACAGATCCGCTAA
Organism: Haemonchus contortus; assembly: GCA_000469685.2. Lineage (NCBI taxonomy): Eukaryota > Metazoa > Nematoda > Chromadorea > Rhabditida > Trichostrongylidae > Haemonchus > Haemonchus contortus. Next base: position 23,299,554 of record LS997564.1, on the reverse strand, counting down.
ATTCACGCGTGGGCTTTGGACAACTAGGACAGTCTCAAAAATCGCGACCATAACCAACTTCAAATGTAGAGAAGAATAGCTATGAATAACCCACTTCAGGTGTAGAGAACAGCAGCTGCGAACCACTTTCTAAACTGCCTAGCTTTTCAAAACATTTTGTCATCCGACTCGAAACCGGTGGCAGTTTAGCCCCCACGGGTCAATGAAATGGGCTAGTTTGTTTGATGTGGCTGTCCATTCATTTTCCCCACTCATTCTGGGGATTTTCGCACATATCCCGAATGCTTCTTTATTTTCTGCCTGAAAGTAGTGGACTCCTGCAATACTACGCCAAATTCATAGAGAACGATCATGATCGCTTCCGTAAGATTGGTTTCCATTGTTTTTTGCTGAAATGACTAATGCCGGTCATTAGAAGGGAAAACTGAATGGTGGAGAAATAAAGTCCTCTTTTGTGTACTTTTTTCTTCTAGAAGGATACTAATGGCTCGAGCGCTGAAACATAAACGAAATAAAATGTGAACCTAATTTTCAATTGATATATGATCCTTCTCGTAAAAAAAAACTAGTTTTCACCTAAGAACAGGCAAAAACTGCCTGATATAAACGCTGGACAAAAGGAAGTCGAAGGATGTGAAATGGAAGTGAATCCCCCTGAGAAGCCCCATTAAGCATTGTATCGTGCCCATCCGGACGTCCCTCATTCGGATTCAAAACAGAATGCAACGACAAGCTACAGCAAATAATGGTGTCGGCATTCAAAGCAGTGGCTTTGAATGCCGATACCATTATTTGCTGTAGCTTGTCGTTGTAACATCGTCGACTGTGCCTTCAAGATCAACTGCGGAAGTGCCAGTTGGTCTGGATTTCTGGCCCCCATTCGAGAACCCTCCTAGTAGAGATTGGTACTGAAAATAAGGTGGCCCACCGATGTTCAAGTCAATGCTTTTATCCTCCTAAATCAGTCTGGTAGCAATAACCGACTCCAGCATGAGAAGTCTTGGTTGACTTATGGTCAGACGGATATCGATCCAGGTTTCGATCTCTCGACCATGAGTGTGTAATAGCCCGCCACTTGCCATTTCATAACCTCTGCCGAAAGATGGACCTGCTATCAAGCACTGTTACGGTGGCAACCGCTAAACACGCAAACCAACTATGGAGACTCACTGGAAATCTGGGCCAACACCGCACACGGGGGAATTGACTTTCAAACGGTGATGCTCTTCCGCATATTACAAGGATCACACAGAAAGGATTGTGGAGTATATTTAGCTGGGAGGATTTATGTCAACCTCGCTATTTCCTAGACTAATCCCCACCGCACTAACATTTGGTACTTTGAGACATCATTCAAAAAAGATGAGCCTTGGTGACTTTGCTTCACTCGATTTCAGTTATTGAGAGTTTCTGAATCGGAATCCACGAAGTTTCGGGAGAAGGGCATTGAGCAATGCGTTTAGGCACAAATTATAAAGTTCTTAAAGTAGGTTGGGTTATGAAAACAATGGCCAACATTTTGTGCATTAATGCCCAACCAATACTGGATAATGATGCTTCCAAAAAAATGTCGCATTTGTTGCAAGACTTATGCACCAACCTGATATAATCATGCAGTGTAAAGGAAAACGTTCCGAGACTCGAATCAATCCCGTCAAAGAAATGCGCCTACACATTAGTTTGCCATTCAGAATCGTAGTAGCAAGTTGAATATGGATGTGGCATATATGTACAATGACTTGCGGTGGCCTGATAATGTACAGATCTGTGATTTTATCCTCCTAGACGAGTTTGGTAGCGGTTAAGCGACCCAGGTAGGATGAAGGCTCGGTTGGCCTCACCGGAATGCATCCAAGATTTGAACCCGTGACTATGCGTGTGTGAAGTGCGCCACTTGCCTCTACACCATCTCCGCCATTGATATTAACATGCTTATTAAAATGTGAGACAGGTCTAGTACGAAATCGGATTTCCGCAATTATCAGATAAATAAAAATGATGCTACAATATTTACTCCGCACACTAATAGGAAGAGCTCTATGAGTCAATAAGCAGATGTAAATAATAAATATCTTTTTTGATTGATAGCTTTCCGAATGTTTGTGTTTTATTCACCTTGGACTCTTCACTTGCCCTCAGCACTCATGCAGAGTCAAGAAACTCGCAGAAAGAATCATACCATCAAGCAAACCGATTCACTTGCAGATCATGGACCTCCTGGAAATCCAGGAATAAGAGGTGCCGATGGATTGCAAGTCGGTGTCATGCGAGAAAATCGAAACGAGTGTTTCCCCTGCCCACAAGGACCTAGAGGACCACCAGGGCCAGATGGACCTATGGGCATGGGAGGTGTTCATGGTGTCTTTGGCTACAGAGGCATGAAAGGTAATTGAACATTTCCTTCTCAATTTCTCGATTATGGCTTTTCACCTTAATTATTCGATCGAATTGCTCTCATTTAACATTTCGTTAGCTATATTGCTCGTTTTCTTGAACTTTTCTATTACGCTAATCCTTTCTGTCATTACTGTAATGGCAACGGTGAATTCAGGTAGAAACGGTTCACCGGGACCACGTGGTCCTCGTGGAGATCAGGGGCTACCAGGAACACCAGGAGTTCCTGGCGTTCCTGGCAGACATGGGAATATCGGCTACCGTGGACAGGGCAGACCCGGCCCACCTGGTATTCCCGGAGTTCGAGGCGATTTTGGAGTACAAGGACTCAATGGAATAAATGGTAAGCCAGAGCACAACTGCTTTTCAGCCCTTCATTCCACTATTTGCCTAAATCTCCTCATTCAGGAGCTATGGGTAAGCCTGGAGCTCCCGGTGAGCCTGGTCGAGCAGGTATGCCAGGACAACCAGGTGAGGACGGCGCCGTGGGCTTGCCAGGAGAGACGGGTGCAATCGGAGCAGATGCGCTCTACTGTCCCTGTCCGAAAAGGGATCAAGTAGTCGTCGGCGCTTCGCAAACAGATACGGAAGCTTACGTGAGAGCCCTTCGTCGACGAAAAGCTGCAGGTCACTGAGAATCTAATGCGGTGATCCCCATCACAGCATCACTGACGATCTCGGTTTCCATTGGGGCAAATTTCGCAGCTGATACTTGGATGGAGAGTGTAATTAGGCGAAAGAAGGTAGATTTTTTATAGTTACTTAGCGAATGGTCACTTTTACGGTGCCGCGATTGTTGAATTCATTGCGATCTTCATTTCATTCTTCACACGTGTTTGTATTGACGAATTCCCAGTTATTCGTTGTGTAATTTATCAAATAAACTTTAAAAAATCTTGTGAGTGGTCACCGTACACCATCAGAACTCAGTCATAAAAGCAAACGCTGATATGGACTACATTAAGCTATTAAGAAGGCGTGGGCAAGCGGGGTCTCGGTAGTGTAGGAAATAAGAGCACGGTGCCCATACAGCACAAGAACAGGTTCGAGTCCCGTCCGAGACCGAAGTTTTGCCCATAACTCGCCAACCATGTGGGACTACATTACTTATTTCTTGGCAAAGCTAATTGTCAGAGCGGCTACTCAAACCTGCAGTAATACTTAACACTGTAGAATTGTTGCAGATGTACACAGATCTGAGGATCATTTAAGACTGATATACACTTATGCCGCTCGATCATGACCACAGAAATTAAAGGCACCGTTCACGATAATTTTGGGTAATCCAGATTATGATGAAAAATGGAAGACAAGATCGAAACTAGTGCGACTGAGGTGAAGAAACTGCGTGCATCGGTGTTTCCAAAGTGAAAAAAGGCTTTCAAAAACCGTTAAAATTGGGCTGGAGGGGAATGAAACAAGAAAAATGAAGAAAGTGGGGCACCCGGACGAGCTAAACAGTGCGTTTCACTGCGCGCGTGTGGGTCCTGGTGCGAATAATAGACAATGGTAAGCAAAAATTCATTCACTTATAAGCATAAGTAAAAAAAATACCCTGGGAACAGCAGAAGTAGCTCACCTTTTTTAGCCTCTAGGAGTAGGAAATTAAATAAGGGATCGCGACAGCAAGAAGAAAAACAGAGGAAAAAAGAATGGGAGAAAAACGTCGTCTCATCACTCGGCGATTAGCTGATTGTGCGTGGGTCCTAGAACGAATAGTAGCAATCTGTATTGTCTCGACACTCGTCTAACGTGACTCCGATTGAGGGGCGGGAACGCGAACTACGGCAACAACGGGGCTGCCACTATGCCCTGGACGTCGAGGTTGGAGGAGTGAGAGGGTCCCTTCTACAACCCATCGCTGAGTATTAATAAGGTAAGAACTTAACAAAATTTTTATCGTGAATGGTGCCTTTAAGGCACGAGTTTTTGACCCAAACGGTGTGCAGCACTATTCGCACCCGACGACGTGCGGTCAAACTCGTGAAATGTTCTTTGCAGTTGCGGGGAAGCCCATCCCGCATCCCCGTAGGGATCTGGGTGCATAAACAGCCATCCAGAATTCGAAATGAGTGAGACGTTTCATACAAAGTCTCTGCTTTGGGCGCCAGCATTCTACAGGGTGCGCCATAAATATGGTAACAAAAGTATTGGCCTCCAGAAACCGCAGTTCATATTGATGCATGATCAATCCTTGTGAGTTATTTACTATGCATCGCATCAACAAAACAAACACACGGTGACTTATATAACCGTCTCCTGTAGTAAGTTCAGCTCGAAGACGCATCGGCTACTCATCGACTGGGACACGCAGAGTTACTTAGGAAACTCCAGCCCGAGCCTTTTTCGATGATTTCTTACAAGCAGCAACAGTATTGCGCTTTTAAGCGCAGGCTTTCCTCTTCACTATGGACTATATCCAGCGACCCATCACACTGTGGTCGAGAAATTAGTAGGACGATTGCAAATAGGGATAAAGTCGCGATCCTCTCCTCCAGAGCAAGTGCGTCGCAGTTTTCAAATCGTTCCCAAAAAAACTTTGTTCCTCAGCTGCATCCCTTCAGAGGAAACCTTTCTAAGGAGGTTCCTATTAAGTTTTGTACTTTCTCGACCAAAATTTGCGATATCGTTGTGCTAGTAGAGATTCTAGCCTATACCATCATAAAAGAGGGGAAATGGCTGTGAAAGGCGATCTGACTCTTCTCAGCGGCTTCAGCATCCGTAGTGTGAGATATACGTATACTCTGAGATCTCAACATTTCTCCAACGCTGGAATCCCTCAGCCAGAAAAAAGTCCGTCGGAGTGCGTGCTGCGCGCAAGTAGCAAACGGCACTTGTTTTACTCTCCAATTTCTTCTCGTCGAGAAGCTTACAAGGCTCTCGAATTTTATCTATATACAACCGTATTTACTCAGGGTGGATTCTTCTCATCGGGGTAGAACATACAAACAAATCTGTAGACATTTTCCTCGCGTTTCTGCAAGTTCCGCAGCGCACTCCCTCCAAAGCAATTTTATTCGGAAGAAGTCGTATGTGGGACAGGTCCACCGTTTCGATGTTTGTCGTTGTCCTGCTTACGCATCGCATTTCAAGAGACTCACATGTGAGAAATGTTGAAACGAGGAGCGATTCCGGAAAAGAACTTATCAAATGCGCCCACAGACGGAACGGTTGGTGGATGTCTGCGAGGCTATACCGTTTTTCGAAATCTGACGAATTGAGAGCACCAAAGTAGATATGTGGGCTTAGTGATGTCATAAACCTGAGGAAAAATGCAGTTTTGGAGAAACCCTCCGAACAAGGAAATTACTGACGGCCGAAAAGTTGTTACCATACCTATGGCGCACCCTGTATAGTTAACATCAATACGGCTATCACCGGGTTCCTATCTTCCGGTAGGGTCAACACCTTACAGCTTTACCTGCTATAACTGCCTCGTTACTTGAAACATTCAAACTAGTTCTATTTTCTATGTGATTTTTCGACACTTCGGCGGGGCGTCATAGTCATTCCTTAATAAAATTCTACTCTGCGGCAACATCGGGTAGTTGATGACTGCAACCTAGCCTTTCCGTTCAAATATTACTTGACCTCTACATGAAATTTATACTCACCTCGCTAACATATTCGTCCATTCAGCACTGGCGAATGATTCTGTAAATAAACAACAACAGCGTAACCTTCTTGCATACCAGTAGGCAGACCACGCAGGCGTTGCTCACAAGCGATAGCGATCGTAGGTCCACTTATAAGCTAGATGCTACTTCAAGTTGCCAGGACAAATTTCTATGACTCCAATGTTTTCTAAGCATGACTTCTTCTTACAACAAAACACAAACGTCTCTTAGTAGACATAGAGATCGATCTTTTCAAGGAATCAAGGACAGAATTCCCGACCTGGAATCACATAGCTGGGCATTTAGAGATAATACTTCCGTTCAGCGTGAAAGGAGCATAAGATACCAATCAGTTTCGCATGAACTTCGTCTTCGTTAGATTCAGTCGTAATCCGTTCTTTCCACAAACGTTGCCGAATTCGGCCAGCATTTGTTCCGCCTGCTCGATGTTGGGGGTCATGAGCACGATGTCATCTGCTAGGCGAAGGTGATCTAACAAGGGAAGGATACCAAGTCGCAGTGGCTATTTAAGATAAGATGTATACCGACGTAGGTAATTTCGAACGCTGATCTCAAATCTGCGAAACGATTCTGGGAACAGAGTTACAGGCTTCCTTTCATCAAGCGTTATGTGACTTTTTTTGCTTTTATACGAGAATCAACCAATACGACACTTGTTTTCCTTTTTTATAAGAAGTGTCCTAAACGCTTGCGAAACCCTTTTGCGCATCATATAGACCATTTATTTACAGCCCTCCTTCACAATTGCGCAGCACCAGAAATGCTAATATAGGTGAATTTTTTCGTCGGCTCCACAGATCTAGCAGCACTCAAGAAATTTAGCAGCTCCATGCACATTTCACAACTTCAAAAGAGCGCTGTCGGATGACTGGTCAGGGTATAGCACCTTTGGATGAAGTAACGCCCCTCTATGGGTAGAAGTGAGCTGGTACTATTTGGTTTTCATTTTTATGCAGAAATACTATCGAAACAATAGGTGAACATTTTATGAACAGATATACCTAAAACGAAGATTCAAGGTTTGAGTCCTTGCTGGGTCGATAGTTTTGCAATCCAGTCAACCTTTTCATTCGAGAATACGATTCCATTTTGAGAAGGTTCAATCATTAGAAACTTCGCTAGTCGTATTCGAGCAACCGTGAGGCCCTGTGGCCTAATGGATAAGGCGTCGGTCTCCTAAACCGAAGATTCAAGGTTCGAGCCCTTGCTGGGTCGATAGTTTTGCAATCCAGTCAACCTTTTCATTCGAGGATACGATTCCATTTTGAGAAGGTTCAATCATTAGAAATTTCGCTAGTCGTATTCGAGCAACGGTGAGGCGCTGTGGCCTAATGGATAAGGCGTCGGTCTCCTAAACCGAAGATTCAAGGTTCGAGTCCTTGCTGGGTCGATAGTTTTGCAATCCAGTCAACCTTTCATTCGAGGATACGATTCCATTTTGAGAAGGTTCAATCATTAGAAATTTCGCTAGTCGTATTCGAGCAACCGTGAGGCCCTGTGGCCTAATGGATAAGGCGTCGGTCTCCTAAACCGAAGATTCAAGGTTCGAGCCCTTGCTGGGTCGATAGTTTTGCAATCCAGTCAACCTTTTCATTCGAGGATACGATTCCATTTTGAGAAGGTTCAATCATTAGAAACTTCGCTAGTCGTATTCGAGCAACCGTGAGGCCCTGTGGCCTAATGGATAAGGCGTCGGTCTCCTAAACCGAAGATTCAAGGTTCGAGCCCTTGCTGGGTCGATAGTTTTGCAATCCAGTCAACCTTTTCATTCGAGGATACGATTCCATTTTGAGAAGGTTCAATCATTAGAAATTTCGCTAGTCGTATTCGAGCAACGGTGAGGCGCTGTGGCCTAATGGATAAGGCGTCGGTCTCCTAAACCGAAGATTCAAGGTTCGAGTCCTTGCTGGGTCGATAGTTTTGCAATCCAGTCAACCTTTCATTCGAGGATACGATTCCATTTTGAGAAGGTTCAATCATTAGAAATTCCGCTAGTCGTATTCGAGCAACCGTGAGGCCCTGTGGCCTAATGGATAAGGCGTCGGTCTCCTAAACCGAAGATTCAAGGTTCGAGCCCTTGCTGGGTCGATAGTTTTGCAATCCAGTCAACCTTTTCATTCGAGGATACGATTCCATTTTGAGAAGGTTCAATCATTAGAAATTTCGCTAGTCGTATTCGAGCAACGGTGAGGCGCTGTGGCCTAATGGATAAGGCGTCGGTCTCCTAAACCGAAGATTCAAGGTTCGAGTCCTTGCTGGGTCGATAGTTTTGCAATCCAGTCAACCTTTTCATTCGAGGATACGATTCCATTTTGAGAAGGTTCAATCATTAGAAATTTCGCTAGTCGTATTCGAGCAACCGTGAGGCCCTGTGGCCTAATGTATAAGGCGTCGGTCTCCTAAACCGAAGATTCAAGGTTCGAGTCCTTGCTGGGTCGATAGTTTTGCAATCCAGTCAACCTTTTCATTCGAGGATACGATTCCATTTTGGGAAGGTTCAATCATTAGAAATTTCGCTAGTCGTATTCGAGCAACCGTGAGGCCCTGTGGCCTAATGGATAAGGCGTCGGTCTCCTAAACCGAAGATTCAAGGTTCGAGTCCTTGCTGGGTCGATAGTTTTGCAATCCAGTCAACCTTTTCATTCGAGGATACGATTCCATTTTGAGAAGGTTCAATCATTAGAAATTTCGCTAGTCGTATTCGAGCAACCGTGAGGCCCTGTGGCCTAATGGATAAGGCGTCGGTCTCCTAAACCGAAGATTCAAGGTTCGAGTCCTTGCTGGGTCGATAGTTTTGCAATCCAGTCAACCTTTTCATTCGAGGATACGATTCCATTTTGGGAAGGTTCAATCATTAGAAATTTCGCTAGTCGTATTCGAGCAACCGTGAGGCCCTGTGGCCTAATGGATAAGGCGTCGGTCTCCTAAACCGAAGATTCAAGGTTCGAGTCCTTGCTGGTTCGATAGTTTTGCAATCCAGTCAACCTTTTCATTCGAGGATACGATTCCATTTTGAGAAGGTTCAATCATTAGAAATTTCGCTAGTCGTATTCGAGCAACCGTGAGGCCCTGTGGCCTAATGGATAAGGCGTCGGTCTCCTAAACCGAAGATTCAAGGTTCGAGTCCTTGCTGGGTCGATAGTTTTGCAATCCAGTCAACCTTTTCATTCGAGGATACGATTCCATTTTGGGAAGGTTCAATCATTAGAAATTTCGCTAGTCGTATTCGAGCAACCGTGAGGCCCTGTGGCCTAATGGATAAGGCGTCGGTCTCCTAAACCGAAGATTCAAGGTTCGAGTCCTTGCTGGGTCGATAGTTTTGCAATCCAGTCGACCTTTTCATTCGAGGATACGATTCCATTTTGAGAAGGTTCAATCATTAGAAATTTCGCTAGTCGTATTCGAGCAACCGTGAGGCCCTGTGGCCTAATGGATAAGGCGTCGGTCTCCTAAACCGAAGATTCAAGGTTCGAGTCCTTGCTGGGTCGATAGTTTTGCAATCCAGTCAACCTTTCATTCGAGGATACGATTCCATTTTGAGAAGGTTCAATCATTAGAAATTTCGCTAGTCGTATTCGAGCAACCGTGAGGCCCTGTGGCCTAATGGATAAGGCGTCGGTCTCCTAAACCGAAGATTCAAGGTTCGAGTCCTTGCTGGGTCGATAGTTTTGCAATCCAGTCAACCTTTTCATTCGAGGATACGATTCCATTTTGAGAAGGTTCAATCATTAGAAATTTCGCTAGTCGTATTCGAGCAACGGTGAGGCGCTGTGGCCTAATGGATAAGGCGTCGGTCTCCTAAACCGAAGATTCAAGGTTCGAGTCCTTGCTGGGTCGATAGTTTTGCAATCCAGTCAACCTTTTCATTCGAGGATACGATTCCATTTTGAGAAGGTTCAATCATTAGAAATTTCGCTAGTCGTATTCGAGCAACCGTGAGGCCCTGTGGCCTAATGGATAAGGCGTCGGTCTCCTAAACCGAAGATTCAAGGTTCGAGTCCTTGCTGGGTCGATAGTTTTGCAATCCAGTCAACCTTTTCATTCGAGGATACGATTCCATTTTGGGAAGGTTCAATCATTAGAAATTTCGCTAGTCGTATTCGAGCAACCGTGAGGCCCTGTGGCCTAATGGATAAGGCGTCGGTCTCCTAAACCGAAGATTCAAGGTTCGAGTCCTTGCTGGGTCGATAGTTTTGCAATCCAGTCGACCTTTTCATTCGAGGATACGATTCCATTTTGAGAAGGTTCAATCATTAGAAATTTCGCTAGTCGTATTCGAGCAACCGTGAGGCCCTGTGGCCTAATGGATAAGGCGTCGGTCTCCTAAACCGAAGATTCAAGGTTCGAGTCCTTGCTGGGTCGATAGTTTTGCAATCCAGTCAACCTTTTCATTCGAGGATACGATTCCATTTTGGGAAGGTTCAATCATTAGAAATTTCGCTAGTCGTATTCGAGCAACCGTGAGGCCCTG